>CABFVX010006110.1:25619-39433 GCA_902151425.1 Timema shepardi
ATATATATATATATATATATATATATATATATATATATATATTTCACCAAAAAGATTGATATAACTTCATGATTCTGTGATGGTGATGGTAAAAGCTACTTGATTCTGCGTACCATTCTCTAAATGAAATTAGCACATGAGGGGGACAATGATACTTTTACATTTGCTGTAATACTCGATAATTATATTTCTAGTCCAGTTTCCTAGTTTAATATTACATAGTACAGGCTTAGCTATTACACATCGCATGAGAGTCGAGCCCTACAAATAGTTGATAGTTACATTGTTTCTTCAATTAGACATATTAACGATATTGTGACTCCATTAAAAGACATGTAAAACCACGTAATGAACCTTCAATAACGTGTTTGAGATGGTGTTTAAAAAACCTGAAGCATTCGGAACAAAATTTAAAAGGAAAAAATCTATTTCTAAACAGAACTTTCATAATCTACTAATGTGCCTGTTGAGACTACAAAGGAGTATTTTTGTTGGTCTATCTTCATGCCATTCAATGATAACATTTCATGTCATTTAAATGAAAGATTCCTAAATCACAAGGAAATTAGTGGTTCGATTTAAAGTATTCTGCCATCTGGTAAAATAGTTTCACAGTACCAAAAAGGTAGATATATTTTTATGTGGTTAAATTTTACATGTTTGGTCGACTAGAATGCGATACAGTAGTTTTATAAATTGAGCCAAAATTGTGGCAATATCGGTACAAAGAAACTACTCCGAGAACTCCATGAAAAACTGCATTCAATGCACTCGTTCAATGTGACAAGAAACTTAACAAAACATGTTTGTGTTGTTTAAAATTATTTGTATTCTCCTAGTAGCTACAAGCGCCAATGAATGGTCTTTTCCCACACTGGGAAACCTCGCAACATATCTCAGGACCACTTGAGCGGATTGGAACTCCTGAGCATTCATAGAGATATTGAAATCATCTCATTTGAAGTTTTAAGTGAGCTTCAAAAATGCCTAAAAAACTGACCTTTGTATTATGATAAAACTTAAAATTGTGACACCAAACCAAAACCTTTGAATATATCTTTTTGATTTCTTAATTTTTTGCATTTTAATAGCATGTTTTGACTTATTAGAGCCAACAACTAAAAGGTATATATTTTTAACTAGTGATAAATTTTTCACAAGTCCCATAAAATTTGATGTTAAAGATTTGTTATAATCAATCAACCAATATGAATCATATACTGTAAAAGTACTGAAGGTGGATGCCCCTCGTTGGAACGCCATTTGTAAAATACAGATACTGGATGCCCCTCATTGGAACGCCAGTTGTAAAAGCCAGTTCTGTCACAGATAAATGTAATTTTGGTTTGCTTCTTATAAGTGGTAGTGTTGTGGTTGTTAAGCTTATGTAATTGTTCCCATTGTTGAAGGAGATCTTGTGAATTGTTAAAGTGTTTGATGGTCAATTTAGTTTGACAGTGTTTGAAAGTGTGAACTATGGAAGGAGACTCGGAGTTTAAAACTGTTCCCTCACAACAATGCTTCGGGAAGGGACCTGAGACAAGTAGCAGGGATAGTGAAGGTAGTTCAGTGGGGTGTAGCAGTGCCGATCACCTTTCTCAATGCTGTGATCTCAACCGATTATTCGCAGTTTCGTTTGGAACCCTCACTTTTGAAGAAAAGCAGCAAGTAATATTGAAAGGTAGGCCAACTCCAGACATTTCTGCTAAAAAAAAATGAAAGACGATACACGTCATTTCAAAACAGAATATTATACTTCTTCAAAATGCTTAACTGCATGCAAATCAAGAAACAGGCTGTATTGTTGGCCTTGTGTGTTGTTCGAAACAAATCAGGGAGTGTGTAATAAAAACGGATTTTGTTATATCAGCAATTTTCACAAAGCGAAGATGCGCCATGAAAAGACTCACTCACACCTATCCACAATAACTAAATTAAAAATTTCGGAAAAAACCAGAATAGATTTTCAACTGAGTGAGTAAAAAAGGTTAGACGTTTTAAACATAATGCAGAGGTTGATTCAAACCGGTAACTAATGAAACGATTAATTGATGTGTGCTGTTTTTTGGCTAAGCAAGAGCTACTATTCAGAGGTCACGACGAACGCGAAGATTCCCTTACTCGGGGAAACTACATTTAACTAATGCAGTTACTTTCTAAATACGATAGTAAATTGGATTTTCATTTCCAGATTAGGGGAGCGTTTAAAGGAACCTCCAACAAAATTCAAAACGACATAATTGAATGTGCTGGTGATGTAATTTTGAATAAGATTAAGTTGGAAATAAATGATGTATTTTTTCTAGCAATAATGTTGGATGAAACTACGGACATTGCAAAGCTCTCTCAACTTTCGACAGTCCTTCCATATGTGAAAGATGGCCAAATATATGAAAGATTTATTAATTTTATAGATGTCAGCAGTGATCACACTGCAATTATTTTAAGTGAGCATGTTTTTCGAATCCTTTAGTGTTTCAATTGTGAGCAAAGTCTTGTAGCACAAGCGTATGATGGAGCCGCTACATTTTCTGGACATTTAAATGGTGTACAAACGCTTGTAAAAAAGAGGTGCCCAGGTGCACTCTTCATCCATTTTTATGCTCACAAACTCAATATAGTTCTTTCACAGTCTGTGAATCATATAACAGAATGCAAGATATTTTTTAAGACATTGAACGACATTCCAAATTTCTTTTCACATTCATCGAAACGCATTAACGCTCTTAATCAATCTGAGGTAAAGAAGCGGTTTCCAACAGTTGTCAGTACAAGGTGGAATTATAATTCCAGAATTGTGAACACGGTGAATGAAAATAAAACTGAACTCATACAGTTTTTTGAGAATATTGCTGAAAATCCAGATAGTTGGGATACTGATGCTTTCGTGACTGCTAAAGGGTATGCGTCATCATTGAGAGATTTCGATTTCGCCTTTCTACTGACGGTTTTCAGCAACCTTTTTTCTCTCACCAACACATTATTCAAAATTCTTCAAACCAAAGCTTTCGATGTGAAATACTGCATAGATAAACTAAAAGATACGATTTCCCACCTCAACGATGCTAGAAACGACTTTGAAGGGACGTATATTAAAATTAGAAGATGATGACAACGTGGAAGTTCCTAAGAAGAGACGTAGAGAAGATGGCTCATTGAATCCAAGAAATAAATATGTGCGTCTTTATAATGAAATTATTGACACCATGGATTGGGCAAATGGAACTGAGGTTTCAAGATCTTAATGAGCAGCAATTTATTGAGCTTCTAGATTTAAAAAAATTTCAAAGCTTCAAATCTTGATTTCCTGAAAGTTTATTTTTGTCACTTAAGTCAAGCTATAGTATTCTTTTCAATTTTGGCCATTTTCTGAGTGAATTAGTGTCAGTTTACAGACTATCATACTTTTCAGATAAGACTGTGACTGAAATTATGAAGTTCCTGGAAGAAACAGACTTAGCAAAAGAAGCGTTCCAAGAACATATAAATTGTATTGTTTGATATCAACAATACCATTAATCACATCCACTGCTGAGCGCACCTTCTCTTGTTTGAAACGTATTAAGACGACTGTACGTAACATCCAGTGTGAGAATAGGCTCTCCACACTTTCTCTGTTGTCATTCGAAAAAGGCTTGCTAGATGAACTGCAGAACCAATTATCATTCTATGACGCTGTTATCACCAAATTCAATCAGAAAGATGACAGAAAGATTGCACTAATGTGCCCATAAAGGTAAGATTCAACTATTAATTTTTTATTTAATTTATATAATTTTTATGTGTTTATTTTTTTCCATGTTTTGGTTTTATTTATTTATGTATTTGTTTGTTTATTCCGTGTCTAAATATTGTGAATCGGTAGGAGGGGGATAAATTGCCTACCCTATGACCTGTAAAAGTGTATTTGCTAAGTTAACATATTGTACACTATATGGAGAGTATTCCTCTTTAACCCCATAATGAAAGTTGTCTTCAAACCTAGTCCTCTTTGAGAAAAGTCACCACACGCCGCTGATCATGAAACATTATATAAATCTATTTATAAAAACAATAAGTATAAATATATATAAGCGAGTCTTGTCAGGAGGTGAATGCGGTAAGTTTCTTCTATAATGTTGTTGTTTACGTCTGTCTTGTAAGCCCAATGCTACAAAATCTCTCACGTGAACTGGCGGTGGGTTTTCCTATGTGGCTTTCCACTCTCCCTCCACGCATATGCGGGCTCACATATCTTTATTCACCCTTCCTTATTCAAAATCTATTAGCTTAAATAATACTTAAGCGTATCACCGAACGATTAGTAAGAAATGGTGATAAAAAACAGTACACTATTTTTGTACTGGTTTACTGCTCTTTGTATTATTTTTAATGTGATCATGAAACATTATATAAATCTATTTATAAAAACAATAAGTATATATAAGTGTACAAAATTATGTTTAACGTTCATATATAAGGAAATGATAAGTTTTATAAGAAAAACATAAATAGCATTTATAATTTATTTAGCAAAATTAAAATGTTTGATATATTTTATGCCTCCGCTCCCCCCAAAGTAGAGTTGTGGGCGCGCCACCGATGAGGATGTTAATTTACTAAATAAATCACCCCCTTTTCTACTAAAATGCAGGTACATTTCCTCTATATAAATATATTCCCTGTCTCTGCTCCATTAGTGATATTAGTGGACTGTGAGACGCGTTGTAGAAACGTGTTTTTTCTATGCCAAAAATGTATCATATCCTGATCTACATTGCCAAGTTAAACATTGTATATTGTAGCGGTGATCCAAAATTAGCTTTCTTGTATAATGTTCCGAAATTAACCTAACCATCGACATCTAAAATTATATTAGCAAAAAACTGTAATATATATTTAAAATAAAAAGGTAATTACTTATTATGTCTCAGTAGCATATTTCAAAACAGTAGCGCCCAACGTGGGACTCGAACCCACGACCCCGAGATTAAGAGTCTCGTGCTCTACCGACTGAGCTAGCCGGGCATTGAGAGTATATCAAGAACTCAAATGATTTTTCCCTAAGATTGCCGGTTTTTTTGCACTCTTAACATTTTCAATACACATTAATAATTTCTTGAAAATATATATTGCGTACTAAAACACACATATTATTAATAATAAAAATAATAGTTGTTAAAATCAAGACAATTAATGTTTATTTAGGATTGAAAGGAAATTTAAATAGGTGATTACATATTATTATATTCCCGAATTATTTAAATGTACCGCTTCTGGCTTCTTTTTTTTTTAAATTTTTAGCAAAGGGTATTACTTCTTTTTCAGATCATACGCATAGGTTTTTCTTCAGTTATTTTAGTTACATAAATATTTAAAAAACAATTATTGAAAATAGCATTTTCCCTTTTAAATGTTTACATATTTTAAAGTTGAGAGCAATTAAATTAAAGTTAAAATAATTTTACGAAAATAGAACTTATTAATAAAAGGGCAAATATGAAATTAAAGAACAAATTTTTTTAGTGCAATTTTATTTTGTCCCTAACTTTGTACGTTTTGGCCACGTTGTGATATCTCTTTTAAGAGCTACTTCAATCCTTTTTTTTCTTAGTTATTTTTATAACCACGGCAATCGCTAATTTAGGCAAATATCGAGTTGTGATTGGACGATCGATTCAAACTTTACAACAATGAACTGTCATGACGTTTTCTACTTTATTATTGTAAATAATGTTTCAATAGTGATAGTATTTTGTTAATAATAAAATCTTTTAAGTGTTCATTTTATCATGGTGTATTATAAATATATGATTTGTGTTCCTGTATGTTTAAATAGAACTCCTATTAGACATAGATATCCAAATAAAGATGAAACAAGATTCTCCATCTGGAAGAAACTTATCTGTAGCGCAAAACTTGAACATTTAGACAATGAAACTATTCATACTAAATTTACAATTTGCAATGAATATTTTAAAGATTATATGTTTTAGTTTAATGACTAAACGGCTGAATGCACATTCCATTCCATCTTTACAATCCCAGTTGGGGGTTGGGGTTTATTATCATATTTTGTATCGGCCAATTTATAAATTTTAACGTAGACCAAAATAAATTAGCGAAAATATATTGCAATAATATCAACAATTGATTTAATTATATTTGTTAGTGTAATTAAATGTTAATTATCAACATTTAAATAAACCAAAGTAGGTAAACTTCAATCAAATGTTTAATACAAAAGATAGGATCCATACAATAGAGTAATTAATCTGCTTTAGAAGAAAAATGTTGGTTCATGAAAAGGCCCCAACACAAACTATGTCCATAGTCCGTAAGAAATATATGCTAAAGTATTTGATTGCTTTGAACACAGAGTCCTTATCTGTATTTTTGTATAAGATGGTCAACTTTAACTTTCTAAGGAGTAATTAACTAAATTATACAGAGTACACAACTTAATCTGTATCCAAATAGTATACTTTACGCGCCGTCGATCATTGGCGTTTACTCGATAGTTGCATTAGCAATCACGTGATCAAATGCAGATCTATCCGAATAGTTACGAAGTGTGTTAATGCACCCCTCACACGTCCTTGAGTCTAAGGGCGACAGCAAGTTAACCTTGACACGCCGTCGAAAAATCACCTTAGTACATCCGACTGAGATCCTAGGCTCGAGCTCCAAGTCATGGTCAGACTGTGAGGATAGAGCGTTAGACCACGTGGTCACTGAAGTGGATTATAGCATTTTAAATTACTTATATAATAGTAAAGAGATTATTTAAATTCTATTTTTTATTTGTATTTAAATTGTATACTTTATAGCATGTTGTCCTAAAATAACAAAAACCATTCAAATTTTAAATAAATAACTATAACATATATTAGTATAATGTTTAAAGGTCAATGTTTATTGTTTCTTATTGATACATTTAATGTATTTAAATATATCAAATGTGTTTAGTGTTTATTTATGTATGTTCAGTTCATCCTGAAAAGTAGACAGCTTACTAAACACGTTACTTCTATGGCATAGCTTATAATATTGGGTCATAGTGTAATCCGTCAAGGAAAGTCGGGTACCTTTAAGAGAAAACGGATTGTACATACACACATACAACACAATAATTTTTACTACAGTACTTTAATTAACAACACCTTATTTATGCTAATTGATAAAGTTCTTAACACCATTAATAGACTAAACCAATTCCTCTCCAAAATGTTACATTATTCTAACTCGTGTCTAGGATGTCTTTAACTGTCATGAGCGCTCGCCACACATCCAAGACTCTGAAGTCATTCATGTGTCAATGTGTACTTCCTCCACAGAACTCTGAGTGGGGTTAAGAGCCACTGAAAGAAGTTTTTCCTGGAACTGTATTTTCTCGCTGATAGAGAGGTCCGGACGTGAATGAGACAGATACTCTCGATATATCAAGTCAGCAGCGTTCTTGTAGCAATTCAAACCGGTCCTAAGAATTTCAAATATACTTTCACCTTCCGGTTCAATTTTCTGAAGAACTCTTTTAATCAAAATTACTGGTTCATTGGGTGTAAAATCGTCAAAAATAGCTCTTGGACGTACTTTAGTGTATATACAAGGTTTTGATATTGTTGTGGGATAAGAATGCAGCCATTTTGGTGGCGTTCCTATAGGAACAGATTTTAAATCCATCCAAGTTAAGTTGGTTGGAAGCACTGACTTAACTTGGTAGTTCATTATATGCCCATTTGAGAAATCTCCCCTAAGAGGGTGGAAAGTATTGTAAATTCTTGTTGTAGGATTTAGGGAAACGTCATAGCAATGGACAGTGCCACCCTTCAAGCTCTCAACAGTGTTAAGATATTGTCTCACATCGTTCTCATGAATAAGTTCCTCGCCATAGTTATCTCTGTGAAGCACAAAACATCTTCTCTTGGCACTAGGCTTGTAGTGCGTGCACGTGTCTTCATTCCCCGCATGTTTCTCCTCTCCAGAACTTATATTTCCTGTCTCACCATAAAGAGAATCGAGTGTACACGTCCCATCACAGCGGATGCTGAAAGTGTTGCCGCAGGAGTCATTAGTTCTACAAAATACATTATTTGATTGATTTATAGATTCGTAACTTGATAAATCGATGGTTGTTTGAGATGATCCTAAACATAGGTCACATGTTCGTGACTTCAATAAAAGTGAGTTTAATTTTATATCTAAACTAGTTTTTTTATCTAAACATATTGAGTAGTTCCCATTTGAATGTATTTTTATTTTCAAATCATCAGGCAGTTTTATTTCACAGTTTTCCATTCTACCAGAGTAAGAAACAGATGCGTAGTTCGGATGTTCCATAAGTGTGACAAGTTTAATGGAGACGTAACCTTCTTGGGAGTGCAGGGAAACTAATGCCTTTGAATTAGTATCTACCTCCTCCAAACATTCAAATTTCATTGATGTGGTATTATCAGTATTATCGTTTATAGTTTGTATATTATACAAAAGTATTTCCTCTGCGGTCCAATCGCAGAATGTGTCGTTAATCTCCACAACAAAATAACTTGTTATTCTTGAACCATCTGGGAAGCTTACAGTCAGTGTTCCGTCATTCTTAAGGAGTGTTTTCAGGCCATCATTGCGTTTCAGAAATACCTCACCTATCTGCGTGTCTACAGCATTCTTAAGACGTAGATACGATTTATCCTTGATTATGGTGCTGAAGAGTGTTCTGTATTGCTCCCCCCACGATAAGATGCTGAAGAAATCCGTTATCTCCCAAAGGCGGAATGGCTGGGGTGGGGCCGCCTTTTTAAAAATTGACGGAGGCTCTAACATTACTTCGATTTCAAGGTTTTTATTTCTTGGGCTTACTTGTGTTTCACGATGTCTAGAAAACTTTTTGTTATTGATTTCACTGGAATCTTTTTCTATGTTTCCTTTATTTTTTTTATTTTTAGATGAGATTATTTTTTCTGGTCTCTTCTCGTCATGATTTTCCTTTCTTTGATCATTTGATGGGGTTTTTTTAGTACTTGTTAATATGTTTGTATGCTTTGGAGCGTCCTTTTCATTAAGAAGCATCCTTGGATTAATTTTAAAATCATCGCTCAAATCTTTGCTATCTTTATATTCTTTGTGTGGCATTTTATCTTTTTCGGTAATTATTTCTAATGATGGCAGTGGATGAATCTGTTGAATATTTGAGTTCTGTACTTTCTCTGGCCTGCAAAAACTTTCACAAATAAATATATTGCCATTGAGACTTAATATCTCCACTGTTCCATCATTCATAAACTTAAGTATGTTCCCATTACGTAAAAAACAACGGTACTTTTCATTTAAAGTTTGATGTGTTGATACGTGGCATTGTTTGATCACGAAATGGTCCATCACTGAACAATACCTCACAGTTTCTAAAGAAACACCACATGGTAAAGAAAGTCGTAGGTTATAAGGTTCCCAAGGGGTGACTAATTCATTTTTCACAGAAGGGGGTGGTTGCGGTGACTCTGGAGAAGTAGACATCGACGATTCTTTCTTAATCTCACTTCTAGGTACATTGTTTGAGAACGCTTTGATATTTTTAGAATTGATATTTATTTTGTTATTGTTTCGACCTACTCTAACACCTTTATGACTTTCTATGGTCACGTCATTTTTTTCTACTTTTGGTTCTGACAGTGATGTTAAATGTTCGATTTCCTGAGGACCAGTTCTTTCGAAAGCCATAATAACTCCAGAAGTAGTTATTAAGTGGAAGATAAACGGATGACCAAGGGAAGGGACAGGCGCTGCAGTTGTATTGAGACAAAGGACGTGTCCACAATTCTCTATATTTATATAAAGGTGTGTATCATTGAACAACCAACCAGAACTACTCACAAGTACTTTTAATCCGTCAGGCGAGAAGAACTCGGTAGTTGTTCCGGATACTTGAACTCTTATTGGAGCTAAATCATAAGCCAATTCGTCATGCAGTGCAGTAGAATGTGTTCTCTGTCTATTCACATTGTTTTCTAATTGTACATTTTTTAATTGGCTTCTATCGTAATCGGATGTTGTCTCGATTGTTTTGTTCTTTGTGCTTATTTTAATATATTTTTTGGAGTTGTTCTCTAAATGCTCCAGGTTTTCTTTCGATGAGTTACTCTTTGTTTGTTTCTCTTCTGTTATATCTTGAAATACAGTCAAAGATCTAGATTTAATATCTGTTTCATGTGATATCTCCTCTGTAATGGCCGCCATTACTGATTTGTCTTGCACAGACTTTTCCTGGGGCTTACCCTCTTCCTGATGTATCCCATCCTTTCTCTCCGGTACTATAAATCTGTAGAAATCTCTGAACCCGACTGGTGTTGGGAGCTGAGCACTCCAACTTTCCTGTCTTAAGCCTTTGTGGTCATGACTGTTGTAAAAATAAAGGACCAAAACATCTGTCGGCTTATAATACTGATGATGGTAGTCGTTAAACGTAGTAGAAGCACTGTAAACTGACTGCACCATGATGTGAGGCTCCATCCTTTCAACATGATTATATTTATCAAAATCGTGGGTGAGCCACCGCTTCGTTGAAATGTGTTTTGGATTGGAAAAGTGCAAGAATCCAATCAAAGACGTTAATTCAGAGCATTCAAAGCATTCTTTAAATAATTTAAGGATTTCTTCTCGAGATTTTAATCCTTCATTCGGGTTTTCTAACGAAGTGGGTTTTGATTTGAAGTTGATATCCTCGAATGCTAAATCTCTATAAGTGTTTTTACTATATATCAGTGATTTGCAATGACGCGAGAAAATGTCTCTTGGTTTTTCTAGTTTATTCGAATTCCGTTTTCTGTCTTGTATTGCAGAAAGACTCAAACTTTTACTCAATGCGACGTGAAAATAATTGCGCAGAGTAGAATTGTTTATTCTTTGACGACCAACAAAGTATAGTAAGCGATCAATATGATAGTCGTATTTTTCCTTTTCCACGCTATTTATGATTTTATAGGCCTTCCACAACTTAAAAATTGGACAGCTTTTTAAAATATTTAAAGTTGATGGAATTATTTGGTGTGATTTAGTTTCATAATTATGTAAATCTATATTTAATTTATCCCCGTGAGTGATTAAAAGTGGTGTAACATTGTTTGATTCAATCGTAACATCTCTGAAGTCTCGACTACTTTTGCAGTCTTTATAGGGTTTGTAGCTCTTTTTTGATTGTTTATTGTTATAAATTGATGGATCCTTTGTGCACATATACTCTACTTGACTGACTATACAATGCAACACGTAGGGTAAGGTAATTTTTTCACTAGGAATTAAATCCATAGATACATTGTAGATATTCATATCATCCAAGAGGAGAGTTTTAGAAACTGTCATTATAGGTTGAACGTTGCATCTTCGAAGATAGCACGAATGGTATCGACGAAGTATTTCTATTTCATATATTGCGCCAAATAGCTCATTTAAGATTGTATTCGTGAAACTTTTATTAATGTTCAGTTTAGAATGGTTTTTTAGTATTAATTCCACCATAGCGATGTCATTCGTGGCCAGTGCGGTTTCTATACTTTCAAACTGCTTCCCGAATTGTGTCCAGAATGTTGATATCTGATTGTATCGCCACATATCAACCTCTTTATAGCTGTTTTTGCTCGTACCCGATGCCAATCTTTCTTTATACTTTCCCTTAACCTTAGTAGATTTCCGCCTTGGTCCACGCAAGCTATTTTCACTGTTGTCACTCTTATCAGAGCTCGTGGATTCTTTGTTGACATGCGTTCTATTTCCTAGAGTATTTTTCCCTTCTACAGATGCATTATCACTATTTTCCTCCTTTAGTCTTATTATTGAGAGTAAGGGTACTCCTAGCTTATACAGTTCCATCGGAAGATTCGTATCATAGAAACCAGAAATTACAATGTAAAGTTGAGGGCCGTCAGTAGGTCCTTGATCTATAGTTGCAATGTTGTCTTCTTTCCCTCGCCCTGCACTTCCCCTTGGAGTTATTGGAGCTTTAGATGTTCTTACATGTCTTCTCTTCTCATTTTTTGCCTCAGCCTGAATTATTTTATTTTCAGTGTCTTGATTAGCAGTTATATCCCTTTTGGGACTTAACTCACCTTTGTTGGGACTTTTCTCCTTTGGTGCACTCTTTTTATTACCAGTAGATTGCTCATTTGATTTATTTACTGTTGTTTTGTTGGGACTTAATTCGTCTTTAGTTGGCTCTTTACTTTTATCTGCTCTCTTGCTTTTTACGCGTGATTTCATCTTGATGCTATCCTTATTTGTTTTCTGATTAGACTCTTCGATTTCTTCTTTATTTTCAGCAACGGTTTGAACAGCTTTATTAATTTGTGTTCCCTTTACTAATTTATCTTCACACTTTAGTGAAATTATGAAGTATTTTATTAGCTTCGCTACCAAATCACTGGGCATTTTCCTATCATTAGAAGTGAAATACCTGTTTACAAAAACAATAAGCCCATAAATATATTGATTTCTGTTATTAATAAAACATATCTAACTTTTTCATGAAAATAAAAAGGGGCAGCTTGTTAAAGAGGGCTTTGGGGCACCTCCCTGCAAAATAAAGCAAAATAAGAAACAAAACATATTTTGAAATTCATATCAATTTTCTCATATTTTTTAATTACACGGTGAAAAAATAATTCAATTTAAAATATTGTTATGTCTTCTTCCCATTTTATTGAAGAAATCAAAAGCATGATAGCATCAACAGGTTATATAAAGTGCTCCTGTGCTAGCAAACGCCTTGGTTAGGCTGACCCAGATACGCCCCTGAACTCTACATACGTCACGGGGTGGTTGCCATGACAACCTGACGTCTCCTTCTTTAACCAAGCCAAGTTTCTCGGGCAGAGCTCACGTGTGGTCTGCCGCAAGGCTATCTGTCGTTTAGTGTGTGTGTGTGTGTGTGTGTGTGTGTGTGTGTGTGTGTGTGTGTGTGTGTGTGTGTGTGTGTTTCACGATGGGCAATCTTCGACTTCGAACCAAGTGAGTTGTTATACTTTTATTTACTTGATCATATTTATAGTGTAGTTTGTCAGCTAAGTATAGGATGGTATAGAGGGTTGATATAAGATAAGCGTTGTCTACCTAATTTGACAATTTCCCTTCGCGCTTACTCATAAGCTGCCACTGAGAATAAACTTTTCAAATAGCTATAAAAACTGTAATAGTTGGTGTTTACCGATTTTTTTTTATATCTGCGAGTATTCTTTTTTTTGTAAACATTTTTTAATGACTTTTCTTAGAATTAATAAATGCTTGAACGGTGGTCTGACATTTAAATAGTTTTATAAATAATATGATTAGGTTTGTTTAGCTTTTGTTAGTTAAGGATCTTCAAAATCGTTTCCTATTATGTAAAAGCATCACTTAAATAAGCAATGAGAGGAAAGCTTGTAAATTTACTAAATTTGATCATGGAAACGACTAATTATTACTGAGCACTTCTAAAATCATTGTAAATGCAAACTATGTGAGTAACACATGGATAGAGCTGCTGTTATCACATTTAAGTGGGGGAAGTGTGGAACAACCTTTAGGAAAAACCGCCCTGAGTACACCCGACCAGGAATCAAATCCCGGATCTCCCTGTCATCGGCAGTGTAGTTTTTTGCGAGAGCACGCCTTTGACTAATCAAAAACCTAAACGGGTGAGTGTACATTAAACTTTTTAAGATAAATGAATATTGAATAACTATATTATAAAGAAAAGGTCACCACCACACCACCGGTGTGTATAAATTCTAGATATCAAAATAACCCTCCCAAGACCTATTTAGCAAGGTGCCGTTTAGCAGCTTGTACCTTTAAGGATTCCAACACCCCCC
>CABFVX010006111.1:0-43181 GCA_902151425.1 Timema shepardi
CCATTAAGTTTGCCCCTCACGAGTAAAGATAGTGTCGAGTTTATGTCCTATTTGTGCAAGAACAAATGCACACCAAACAAAACGTTTTGTGGAACAATTCGGAACCAACTCTATCTCAACCATGAAAATGAAAATTTTCCTAAGTGTATGAGGGGAGGGGGGTCTACCGTAAAGTTTCCCCCAAAATAATAAGATTATCATTTTTGGGTTTATCAAAACGGAACAAACTAACCTCTTCGCGGAACAATCCAGAACAAAGATGTAATCATAAAAACTTAAACTTTTCCTAATGATAGACCCCCTCCGGAGTAAATGACGGATATCCAGCCAGAAATGTAATCGAAGAGAACTCTAATGAATGTATTGCTCTTTTTGCAAGCTATCAACACTTCCAGGCTCTTGCTACTCTGATGCGTCATTACTGACCAGCCAACGAAATTATCAAACCATAAGTTCAAATAGTTGGCCCACGGCGTATCAGCTTACGTCTGTGCCTCTGTGCTGCGTCAACAAGGTTGCTTGACGTACACTACCATAATAAAGGTGAAGTCATGTATCCTTGCGAAGCTCTAGAGTTGCCTTAACGTATTGAAGAATTGCGTTACTGCGAGAGCACCTTTATTGTAAATTAAGTGACACGGTAAATTTATTTGATAAAAAGGTTGGTATACAATTTTGCATCAACCCAAACATAGAGGTTTTAAAATCCAGTACAGAAAACAACTTTCAAACATGTCATTCCACTATTACATTAGTTTACAAATAAAACGATATAAATATTCGGCTGCTTTCAGGTTTCACAACCAATTTTTCTCTTAATAAGGTAAGTTTTTTAATCCCAGATTAAACACTAAGTTATCTACAGTATTAGTATGAATATGATTTAAGAATTTAATTTATACTAAGTACAGCCATGTTATAGAGAAAATGAGAGAGATACATAGAAAAATCACATTTGTAAAAAACACGTGTGGAAAAATAATATGTAGAAACCCATATATAGCTCCCCAGGCCAAAATTTGAACTTATCTATAGCATTTTAGTTTATATTTGATATTGATGCCTCAGATTATGTGGCCACTATTAGGTCATATAGAGCGATTCTTCTGTTCTATGTAATTAATCTATAAATGTGAACTTTTGTTAATGGGGATGTATTGTCGTGTATTTTTTGTATAAATAAAAAATTTAATACGTATTAAATATGAACAAAACCTGTCGACATGACATCCGAGCAACGTCAAGTGAAGATAAATAAGCAGGGTTTAAATTCTAGCCCAAGGAACTTGATTAGTATGTATTACTAATTCCTTTGTTTATCTAAACATTTGACTCTAATAAATAAATAATGCATTAACTAAGTTTAACTCCGTTCTTACACAATTGTGTCATCATGGACATGTAGGTATAATGCGCTCTCCCCAACAATGAGGAACTTGACTGGGCCGACTGCATTCAAAAATTCTTTCAAACAATGTGATTTTATTGTTTCATTATTGTAAAACATAATATTTATACAAAACATAATTCATATATGTGTTGGAATGAATGTATGAATGAAATAATTAATGAGGTAAGCCATTAAATTAACACGTCAGTCGATAATAAATATTATTGTTCTTAAAATTATTTCCTTAAATGATTTATTTTATTTAAGTTTAGGACAAGGCAAACTATTTATGAGTTGGGATGGAAAGAAAATAGAGAATAGGTCAGTGTTTTTGTAATTTTTATAGCCATCAATTTTTTCGGAAAAATAAATCAAATATTGCTTTGGCAGAAACATAGAGCTTAATTTTAAGCACATAATACTCTCAAAAGATTTATAACACTTGTAATAAGCATATTAGCGTTATATTTATGAAGAATCTTTGAATGATGAGAAAAAGTTCTTATCAAACTACAGGACACCCTTTTTAGATATTCAAGAACTGTTGATATTAATATGTGAAGAAAATAAAACTCCTTTATTTCTACTAGATAAATATTTGAATTATTTTGCTGGAAAAAAGAATATTGCCACACAAACTGCAAAAATACAAACCTTAATTTGCATACCTATCATCCAAGTTTTCGAAATGTAATAAATAACTAATACAATAATAATAAAAGATAAAAATACATAAGGAGCAAGTACAGTGATTTTCTAGACTTCGTTCTTCATAGTTACAGGGTAAATAAAAAAAAGTTTGATTTATTTTATACTTAAGGAAAAGAGGTTAGAAAAAAACAAACAAAAACATAATTAATGCACTATTTTATTAAAAATACATTTCTTATGTTTAAAATATATATTTGAAAAAAAAAAAATTATTTTTTATTTTTTCTGTCAAAAAGTTCAAATTATGCACACAGAGAAAAATTGCTTTATTTTTTCGTGTGAACTAACATCAAAAGAATACTTTTAAAGCAACATGTTTATAGCAAAATGCATCTAGTCGTTTGACTGCCAGGGTTAAATCCATTACTTTAATGACGAGGGGACAAGAGCAAGAATGGGAGGAGGTACATGGATGTGCTCACGTATCTGTGTTGGATGCTTTGTAGTAGCAACGTAAACTGCGTCATTATTTGTTTTACTGCTTCTGGTACACTTGCAGATCTTTGAGTGTTTGAGTGTGTGTGACATTTCCGATTTTGTAATAGACATGGCATGGCAGCGCTTTTAAATTAACGAGTGGTGCATTGACAGCCGCCTTGAAATATTACTTTAACAAAATCACGCTCCGTGTCTTACTACCCGTCCCGGCTACCCATACAATAATATTTACACATATAGGGTAAGGATTAAACGTAGACCTCGCTTCCTGCATATAAGGATTAGAGGTAAATATTTCTTCTCTTGAAGAAAAGATTGGGAAACAAACCATTCGAGAAATAATAAAACCAATTTAACCAAACTAGAATTCCAACTTCGACCTTAACGTCCCTTGTGAATCTGGTTAGACGAGAGAGAATACTTTTTGCTTGTTCTCACCTCAAGTCCAAAAAAATTATAATTCTACACTATTTTTATACATAAACAATAAGTTAAGATTGTAAAGCCTTTTGTATATGTTTATGTAGAAATAGTGCTTAGCCCGGAGGCTGGTTGGATCTTCAACAGTTCCACTGTCAGCTGTAAAGTCTATCAAGCACTGAAAAGGCGTACTAGGGAAATTAGAAGTGAGGTAGTTTCCCGTTACTTTCTTCACAGAGCCAGAAGGTACTATTGCACATCAGTAGGTCAACAATACCCAAATGCATACACCAACTGGTCACACAAGCGAAACCTTCACTCCACTCATAACAATAACTGGCTGTATATTGAATGGTATTACTAGTATCATTCAAACCTTTGCCTATCCATAAGTGAAAATGAGACAGATTAATGAATTTAACAACTTGCTAAAGTTTGTTGTATCAGAGAATACAGTGCACTGTAAATACTATATTTAATAAGGTAGTATATTAATAAATAATTGTATGTATAAATTAGATAAACATATTAATATAAATAAAATATTCATCACAAAACGCATTACTCCATTGCTGATGTATAAATATACAAAACTATTTTTCGTCCGTGATTTATCAAATTAGATTAGATGGAGTTAGATAAATATTAAGACACTAAAAACTTTAATAATATTAAAGCAAAGCGTTCATGAACGTTAGAAATAACTGTTCCAATCCTGGTGATAGTTATACTACCCCTCCTTTTTCAGAGCTATCAACTGTACCTTTAATATGTCCTGTATTGGTATAGATAGACAATAGTTTAATTTTCTTGATTTCTACAAATGAACATGTGAATAAGTGAACTTGTACATAATTAAAAATTACATACTTAGCCGATAAATATTTATTCAATACTGCAATCTTTAAGGAAGCGGATATTTTTGTGATAGTTTTCCATCTAAGATTGTTTATATACAATACATGATATTCTTTTTCACTCTACAGGCTTACCAACTTCATTGGATTCCGATTTATTTAAGTTCATACATATATTTGGTGACCCACTGAGTTTTATAAGTGGTTTTTCTTACTTTCTCATTTCAAGATAAAATAATGTAAACAATAAAACAATCAATCTCGAGATTCTGACGAATCTTTACAATTTATTTTAAGGCTGAACCTAAAGAAGTGTATTTTACCATTTCATTTTAACTAGAAGGGTATGTTTGAAGAAATCAGGGGTACTCTTGGTATCATAAGATAATACTTATTTTAACCAAGGTAATTCATTTTTGTACATGACTGTGGTCCACATCCATTGAGGTCCTTCTTTTTGATTCAATAAGTCCATGGTATAAAACAAATCCAATGTGATATTTTTCTAGATTTTAGAAATATTTTAAAAGTAGAATTGATTCCTTACAAGTACAGAGACCAAACTAATTAATATCTTTCTGAATGATAAACCACACACACACACATGCAGCATGCATAAGTCACATACCATTCTATCTGACCTTGGATTAGTGAGCCCAGCAGGGCTTGGGGTGAGCGGGGGGTATTAAAGGGATTGTTAATGTTAGTCGTCGGGTGGGCTGGGTGTTTTGGAGAAGGCAGAGGAATTTAGCAATTAAATTACGAAAGGGGGCTGGGAGTAGATTTGTGTTGGTGTGTACGGGGTGAGGGAATGTATCGTATTATCTCGCGTGAAGGCACAAGGATCATTCACGCATTATGTGTGATGCCACCGCGTAGCGTAAACACAAACACGCGGACAAAAAATAGTGTATATTTTCTACCATAGAGGTGACTAATTTTTGAATGAACTGTGTAATAATTTAGCCCTAGAAATGTAACGGTTGAGAGGTGATTTAATACAATCATGAGCATATTTTAGGCAGTTTATCCGAGTATTCGATTGGCTGCACTGTATCGGGATGTCAGGTTTACGATCATAGCTTATTTATGTGTACATTCTAAATATGTATTAATATAATATATAGTTACGTAAGGATTTTTATTTTAGTATTCAGTTGGATGTCGTAGGACTGGGGACAGTAATAGGACTGTTGGGGATGGATCATCTTAAGGATTTCATACTCTGGGATCAGGGGGAGGAGGCTTTCCTCTAACTTGCACTTCATTGCCTAAAAAACTTATCTAAGTTCGCTCCTGTAGAAATACGTGGACGTCAAAGCCACGCACACTTTTATATGCCTGGACGTGCGTGTTAGTGAATATGCTGAGATTTTTATTCGTGGATTGTTCATTGCACCTACCTCAAATTGAGCTAAGGCAGTTGAGTCCAACCAAGTTTTCCCGGAAAGGTAGGTTATCATGCACACCTCAGCCTATTTAACGTGTTATTCATCTTCCACAACGGACTTTAGGTAAAACTACAAGTGTCGAATCAAAATAATTATGCCCACTCTGCCTGGGCTAATCAAAATCATCCACTGGCCACTGGATTACTTGTAACCCTGAGATGTATTAGTAAGGCTTCCGCCTCGTGTAGTCTAATTGGTCACTGATGGGGCGGTATCATGTGCGGGTGAATCAGGTGTCTGTTACTAGATTGTTCTCCTCTAAATATTCAACGAGGATAGTGGATATCTCCTTTAGATTATACCTTCTTCATCCCTATACCATTAGTGTATAATGTGGACAGTTAAGATGATTAGTGGTTCCCCTAAAATTAATTTAAACTATAACCTATCTTACAGCGTATCTAAAAATATAGTAATAAAACGTAGCGTAAGAACTTAACCCAACCAGTAATGTTTCTATCTCCTTTGGTAAAGGTCAAGATTTGATTCCAGGCATAGCAGATAATTTATTATTGGTGTCAATAGTTGAGTCTCTCGGAAGTGAGAGTTTCATTGTTAACTTTTAAATAAAAATAGGTGATTTCTTTCCTAAGTAATGCTTCAATGAATATAATTATATATATTAGCATCAGTATAAACACAAGCACTCGAGTAATGAGTAAGCTATATCAGGTTCATAGCAGAGTGTACCTTGATTTTACCGTTTCATAGATAGGGGTTATCCATGAGTACGAACGCTGTTGGGATCGGGGTTGGTAAATTGAGTACCATCTTCCAAAATCATATCAAATTGGACCACTGTTAAAAAAAGATATAGGTAATATGGGTCCCAATTATAAAAAGGGTATAGTTAAAATAGGTCCCATCTTCTGTATCGTCTTCCGTCAACAGTTTTTTTTCTCATGATACGTTTCTTTTTAGTCCCTGTACTTCTTGATAAAACGTATACATTATATTGAATATCGTTCAAGATTTAAACAAAATTATAAATATCATGGTGTTTGTTATAAAATGAGACATTCAGTCTTGAATGAAATGATTCGCAACTGTTGGTATTGCGATTTGTCGTCGCTGCGAATTCAGCCCAAATAGTGGAAGGAAATACTTCATCTGGTGAAATGTAGGTATCGAATATGTAGTTGGTAAATAATTTAATTTTCTTCTCTGTAGGTAGAATATACATCAATTCTTTGATGAAAGAGTCTTAGACTTCTTCTGGATTCAAAAAGTTAAGTCCAAAAAATTATTTTAAAATCTTGCTGGTCTCTGAATTTGTTTTATATTCTTTTTCTAGTCCTTTATACTGAATTGTTCTACACCCACTTTGCCCCAGAGAGAAACAACAGCTTATTAGTTTGATAGAGGGAAAGACAGCACGAGCGGCGGTGTGAACAGATGTTTCGAAATCTATATATACTTGCTTAGGGTCAAGGGTCAAATTATGTATGATACGGCAGGTAACACCATGGGAGAAAGTTTATTCATAACTTTAAGTGTCCTTGTCTGGTAGCAATCACTATACAAGTGGTACGTACACATCATTTATAAGTTCGTGGATGGTGCAAAGTTGTGTGAAAAGCTCGGGACAACTTCTGAAAGTTCCATCAACATAGATCACAGCCGTCTGACATAACAACTGCGGATTAGATGTGGTTGAAAAATCTACCATGTTTGAGGTCTTATCATTACTCAACATAAAGGGTTCATCTTTGTTGGTTTGTATTACCATTCTATCTAGGGAATCTTGTGTTTCAGTAGTACTTTTTGGTAGGTTAGGGCGAATTTCAGTACCTACATTAAGTATATTTCTCTTAATGCGTGAGGCCTCTTGAGCCGTCAAAGTGGGTACAACTCCTTAATTCCATGAGTAAAATTTTAGACTGTCTGCTCAAAATATATCTCCAAGAGCTTTACTCTTTAATTAATTACTTAGCCATTACCTATTGATTTTTTATTCATCCTCTTTTTCGTGGTTATGCTCACTAGAACTATCCACTATATAATTATTATTGTAGTGTGTTATCATAACTACAGCGTTGTGTTCCTAAAAGACAGTAAGACATTACTCCAAATAATATTCAACCAAATAATTAAATAATGTGATGGTATCCTAAACTTACCATGTACCATTTCACTGCGTCCACTTCAAATAAACTATCACCCACGCCCCACAACCCGCTACGAAAACATATGATCACGACTGAATGCACGAGTTAACTGACCCAGCCAACATTAATGTTGTCATTAAGGCTGTGGTAAAAAAAATATATAGCCATTTCCGGCGCTAAATTGTTACACGTAGACTAGATGTCTTCTTTAGGGTTTTCTACGACCGTCTCGTCACATATTCCCCTTTCACCAACTATCTCGATTTTTCCTTAATTCTGTCTTGTATGTAACCCCTACCTCCCTCCTCTGTGAATAAATATATCTAATAAATACCACCAGTAGATCGAAGAAAACTTCACTCTTGGCTGCGTATTCTTGGTGGATGCTTCTCACCAAACTTAAATGTAAGCACAAAATACCTTACAGGCTCTTATAAATCAAAATTCCTTTTTGGCGTTAATGTTAATGTCCTTTGATTGAAGAGTTTAAACAAAATTAAATTTAGAGTTAATAATGTCCAGGTTGAGGACTTTAATATTTGATTCGTATTTTTGGCTTAATCATAACAAATATGATCGACTTCAAAGGAGGATTTTAAATTCTGTTTAAAGTAATCATATTCTGTTTTTCTCGTTAATGCTAATAAAGAAGAAGGTAAATACTTTTGTACGTCTCTTTGACGTTCTGATATGACTATATTAAAGTTAGGGATAGGTGTAAATATGTAATTATGTCTTCCTTTAAGCACTTTAATGTCCTTAGTCATTGCGAGATTAATAATACCTCTATGGCATTGTTGCTGGTCTATTACCTTTTGTAAATACATCTATATAATGTCCTCTTGACATGTTAATTCTTGCTTATTAAAGATAGTCGCACTTTAATTATGCCTTTATGGCATTGTTCTAGGTCTATTATCTTTTCTAAATATATTTATCTATTGTCCTTTTGACTAATCATCTTTGCTCATTTATGTTACTGTACTTTATTTCTGATAGTAGGGCATTGTTGTAGACTTATAACAATTTGATTTATATATAAATATACATGTTTTTGTTGGGCAAAGTAAGATATGCAGTGTAGAGTAATTTGATTTAACGCTGTTAGTATGACATTGTTGAACTAGAATGGTAGTCTGGAAGTTAAATGTGAACTTTTGATGTATAGTTAAAGTATGTTGAGGTAATATCCCCTTTTGAGAAAATCGCTGCTAAGCCAAAATAAATAAATAAATACATATATATTATAATGTTATTTTCTAGAAAATTGTATGACGCAAGTAAACATGATTTTAAATAGAGTTATAGGATTTGATGACATCATTATATTGATATCACAATCTTCGAACTGTTATGTATGGTGTTAAGCTTTTTTTTAAATATTCTGAAAAATAAATAAACGTTTGGCGTCCTTTATCTTGTATTGTACTATATTTCCTTTTCTATAAGTTAGTTATAAACATTTTCATAAAACCTCATATAACTCTTGAACTAACTAATACATATTACTACCATGGTTTTTATAGTTCATATTATTATGTGCTATATATAAACATATTTATATATTTAAATACTGATTTGCTGACTTAATCAATTATATAAATGTTCCTTCCTTAGGGTCGATAATTACACATACGCTACACTTTTAAAATGTATGTCCTTTTCCTACTAGGCCTATAGCGTGCTTGTGGAAGGAATTGGCTGGACTTAAGGTAATATTTCAGGTGATGATATATTCATAAAACAAAGTCCTGACAGCTCATTCTGCATTCACCTTTTTTTTTATGTATTTGTAATGCCATTTGCCATCATTTTTCCCTTAAGGATCAAAAGGAGGCTACATTATCATTAAGTTTAGTATAACACTCACATGTAGATACAACACAAGTCCAACGTTGAATTCCATCTATCAGAACTTTGTGATATCTAAAATAATAACAATTAAATATAAACATCATCTTATTCTTTTGACTTGTCACATAGCTTCCAATGTACCAAACTGCTTTGCACTGTGTGACTGAGCTCTGATGTCATGTAGGACAACAGCGCGAACAAAAAAACACTATGTAAATTTGAAACAGAATTATTATCTTAGATAATACCTAGATTCACCAATTATAGTAATACCTTTCCAACTAAAGTAAGGTATAACGCGCAGACCCATTTTAACTATCAGTTTCAAGCTATTAGGACCTACTTTACGTATCCATTTCAAAGTAATGGGACCCATTTTACGTATTCGTGAAAGAGAGCACAACTCTTGGGACCCAGTTTACGTAGTCCCATTGAGCGGGGGTAAGAGGGAGCACTAATGTCAACATAGTACAACATAGAAGGAGGATGGGCACATAAAATTGGTAAAAAGATGCCTTGAATGGGGAAAACTTAGATTGCGCATTACAGAACATATTTCCTAAAAATAATTTTCTGTAATATCATTGTCAACACGAGTGCAGCTTGTGGCTGAGCAATGTTTTAGACCCAGGTTTCTGGGCAAACATTCACTTTAGCACCACGTTTTACTACACGTTTGGGTTATACGCCTATGTACTATTTACTATAACGTGTTAAGGCTAAGGAAGTCTACCCACATTTTTGTGGAAGGAGAGAGGAAACACATTTAGGGAAAACCAACTCATTCCACCTTCCGGAAATTTAGACCCCAATCTCTCTCCGTCATCGGCAGTCTAATCTACTACGAAATAAACGTCTTAGACAATGGGATCACTGAAATAGGCTACTACAGCATTCATAACAATGCAAAATAAAGTGAGTGCTTAGTTTTTCAAACAAACGTGATACCAAAATGATTTAAATCTGGAATATTTTTATATATCTATCTGTTTAAACATGTCACAAGAATATTTATAAGTGATTTTGAGGTGTTATTTAATATTTACTTTACATCCATTACTGTTTCCATCCGGTGGTCTGGTTAATTTTTTTTATCTGAGTAATATATTTTGCCACTGCAAGCTTTCTAGACTTGTAGTTTGTTATTGGATATAATTGACCCAACATTACATCTAATAAAATATACGAATATGAAGAAAGTTATAACAAATAATACATGAATGGCTATCACTCTCCGTTTTTGGCAATTGGAGATTCCTTCAATAGTTTATGTATAGTATCTTTTCAGTGAATAAGGGTGGGGCGAGCAGAGTCGAGGGAGAAATATGTACTTGTCAGAGAGGGAGACAGCAAGATATATGGCCGAGCCATTCTTAAAGTTGTCTATGGCGTGTTGACATCATCGGCAACACATGAGCAACTACCTATAATATTCAACAAATACCGGCTGTATTGCCAGGCCATACGACAATATTTCTATACATTGTTGCAATAGACCAGCCACACACCGACTACATAATTGCAGAAACATAATACGGTAGTACAGGACAAGTCGAAACTAAAAAACGTAACAAATATATTATACAAAAGTTATAATGTTGAAAAAATTATATTATTGAACAAGTTTTTACCTTTAGTTAACATAAAATATAGATAGCTTCGGACTATGAGTTGTGTTAAATCTGAGTCCCTCGTTTAGAATCACAATATATTCTCTATGAAATAAGGACATTCACCCTTGTTGGTAACACAGGTTGGAGGGGGAGGGTTAGGCTAAATATATATTTGGTGCTACTTGGAGTAAGAGGGTGGTCAAAATAAGTAATAAAAAGCGTTACTTGATTTATGGATGATTAGAAATAATTTAATAAACCACTTCATAATAACTGTTTGGAAAATTTTACCTAAGGAAGCGTAGTATACTTTTCTTATGATATTATTTACTAGAATTAAATGTTTCAACGATGATTATATAAAATAAATATAAATTGTAAACATAGTCAACTTCAAACTGTAATAAGTGGTTTCCTAAACTCATTCTTTTTTGGCTAATCTCTTTGTTATCTGTATCCAATGATTCAAAAAGTGAATGAACCCAACATTGCGTTCTTTAGATGTTAATAATTATAGTAAGTCAATTATAGACTAAATAACCTAAAATCGATTGATTGAATTGGTTACGATGTAACTTAGTTGGCTCATTAAAATATAAACTCCACCACCCCCTTTTGAGGACCATCACGATAATTTTATTACACGTTCGTGTTCCAAAAGGGTTGCTCCTCTTTGAACAGTCTTCAATGCAAATATTCTACCCGTCCGATAGTAGAGAAAGGAGTGAAATAACGGGACAAAATGATAGCCACTTTTGGTACAGTGTGAGCCCAACAAATAACTTTTATTCATTATCAACGTTTTAGTGCAAATATGCAAATAGTCATAAAATGTAATAAAATGTGAAGGGAAAGAAAATAATACATACATTATCATGTATTATATTAAAGATTTGAAAAATATGCCCAAATATTTGCTCTCAACTATCTATCATTGTGTAATTAACTTTTTCTACTAAATACATGTCTTACTAAGACATTATTTTGGTTTAATCAATCACAAAATTATAGCAATGTGTAAACAAAGGCAGTATAAAAAATGTAGAGTAATAAAACTAATATAGATTTCCTCTTCCAATTTAAGATTTGCCAAATAAGGAGAGCTACCTTGTGTTATACCAGATTAATAAGAAAATCGAAGCTATTTTAGTAATACCTCTAAAAATTGCAATGTTTCTCACTAAAAGAAGTTTCTTTTAAGACGTGCGATGCACGATCCAATCCAGTTGAAAATAATAATCTGTAAATTTCCCTTAATTTAGGAGGTAGATTTAAAATAATTATTTCCACAAAATATATAATGTATACATATATATTGTAATTTATATCTGTTAAACCATTTGTTTATAGCTCAAGGTAAGAAGCGAAAGGATTTAATAAAAGCTTCTTTTTTTTTACTATGGGGGCACACGAAACCTCCAGAGCCATCATAATTTCATGTGGTGACACTTTAATGAACACAATAATTTCTTAAGATGAAAGAGTAAAGATGTGAGAATATTTATGTTTTAAAATAATTTTTTTATATGCTTCTAAATAAATATACAACTAAACAAAA
Source organism: Timema shepardi (assembly GCA_902151425.1). NCBI lineage: Eukaryota > Metazoa > Arthropoda > Insecta > Phasmatodea > Timematidae > Timema > Timema shepardi. Next base: position 12,401 of record CABFVX010006111.1, read on the forward strand.
CAAGTTATTTTATTCATATTACTATCTTGTGAACTACTATGTTCAACTAGAAAAAGATTGGTTTTATAGCTAACTATAAACTTTACGGTTAAAGACCAATATTTGAATAATACCGAGACCGGCCGGAAGGTGTCAACATGATCGCAGTACAGTGGATAAAGACAAAGCTAGAAAGTAATTTATCTCATTATTTCATTTTATAAGGATACTCTAGAAATTAGCCAACAAAACCTGTGGGTAGTGATGAAAGCACCATGGAACAGATAATTTGTTCCTCTATCTATACCTATGGATCAGCACTCCTGTGGTAGATTCCTGTACTACTAGGTCTTTTTTTCGTTCATAGGAGTAGTGACTGCTGTATATTGTGTTCTTTTTATTAGCAGTGCTTGATACTTTATACATCAAAGTAATTTTTTACTAGTGTGAATATTTTTTATTTTCAACAGTTATTAATTTTAAATCTTGAAGTGTATTTGACTATTCTAATAATAAACACCTAATCATAAAAATAACTGAGTACATTTTTGTAATTTGAGTTGATAACATATTGTAACATAAGATTATTTTAGAAGGCGGAATTAAAGCACATTGAAACAGCTATAAATTTGGCACAGTGAAACGTTTCATTGTGCCCCTTATCAGTATTTTCACGGTGCCCCTCAATTACTTGTCATGTTTTTATTAAATCAATTATAATAAAACTAATAAGAAAATATACAAATTAATGAATTAATCTATTTTGAAATTGAGTTTATAAATTATGCCTGTAAAATAGCCTAAACAGATTGTATTCAATGTTTATATCCTATACTTGAGGATTCAAAATGGTCAGGAGTTACAAAAGAAAGACATAAATTGGAAGTTTCTCAGATTAGGAGATGCGAAAAGCTGTGGAACATGTAGAGAAAGGAACAAGTATCCGGAAAGCTGAAAGAGTAAAAAATGTGGCTAATCCTACTTTATTCAGGTATGTTCGAAAGAAAAGACAGATTCAAGTCAGAGCTCAGGCAATCCGAATTAATCTTTATTATGATTGCAGAAAAGTGTTTGTTCTGGAACGAGAAACCACATTTTTGAAATACATTTTGACATGCTCAAAGATGTTTCATGGACTTTCGACTCAAGATATCCGCCGATTAGAGTATGATATGACAAGAATAAATCCAATACCTTGCCCTGAAAATTTAAATAGTTATAAAAGGACAGGTATGAACTGGTTTCAAGGCTTCATGGCCAGAAATCAAAACTTTAGCATTCACAAAACAGAAGGTTGTAGTTTGTGGCGTGCAACACCCTTCAACAAAGTAAATGTTGATTGTTTATTTGAACTTTTAAAGGAGTTTTTAAGGAAATTATCCTTCTTTTTTTGCCACAGGAAACAGGGTGTACAATCTGGATGAAAAAGCTATTCCTGCAGTTAAAAAAACCCAATGTCGTTGTTGAGAAAGGAATAAAATAGGAAAACAAATCAACAAGCGTGGAGAAATAAACAACCGTGGCAACATGTTGCATTGTGAGTGCTGGAGGGAATACAGTTCTTCCAGATTTTGTATTTCCTCGTGTGCATTTCAAGTCACACATTTTGAAAAATGCACCTGAATCACTTGGACCTGCAAATACATTTGGTTAGATGACAGCAGAATTGTTTATAAAATGCAAGCAACATTTTATTTACTACACAAATAACTATAAGGATTCTCCAACACTTATACTTCTTAATAATTACGAGAGTAATTTATCATTGGAAGTTCTCAGTTTGTCTAAAAATTGTGGTGTCGCAATGCTAACATTTACACCACAACCATAAACAGACTACAGCCACTTTATGTTGCTGTAGTTAGACCTTTCAATACATACTACAATGGTTCTGTAGATGAGTGGATGATGAACAATCCTGGAAAAATCTTTACAGCTTTTGATGTGGCTGGTGAAGTTTCTAGGCCTCATCACAAGGCAGTGAATGCTATAAATATCAAGGAAGGTTTTAAAAATGCTTGTACTTATCTTTACAATGGTGATGTTTTTACAGTGGCGGATTTTATTTGCAGTGCTGTTACTGACAGATCATGCCCATATACACCTCTTGGTTTTGAAATAGCAGTTGCTCCCTCTATGCCTGCAACACCGTCTATGACTACGAACTCTATAACAACAACTTCTGATATGGATTTAGGTGTGCTTGACCCTCCATCCACAATACAAAAATGTCTAACCCCGGAAGACTTTAGAGTTAATCCTAAAGCAGATCAGAGAAAGGGTGAAAACAAATCCCGACGTAAAGGGAAGTGCATGGTGGCTACAAGAATTTCTAAAAATAATGCTTTTGTTGGGAGTAAATCCAAGGTAAAATCTAAAAAAGGATTCCCAAAATCATAAACGATCTCTTTTCAAGTAACATAATTCACTCACAGATGAAAATGATATCAGCATGGTTTTGGATGATGATTCGTGTAACTCTGAAGATTTCATTGAGGACCTAATGGATCCATTGGATCCCAATAATGTTTAACTCAAAAGGGACCCTAATGTTGGAGATTATATTTTAGTACGGTTTGAAATAACATAGAAAAAATGTGTGTTTTATATTGGGGAAGTGATTAAAGAAGATGATTAAGCTTCAGAAATTTAAGATAGTTTCTTGAGAAAGAGCACAAAGTTATCTGAAAAATTTATTAAGCCTGAAAATGAAGATTTATCCGTAATTCACATTAGACAAGTTAAACTAATTCTTCCAAAACCCATTTTGTTTATTAAAACCAAAAGATAGAGTGTTTACATGTATTTTGCTGTTGATTTTTCATTGTTTATTATTATTATTATTATTATTATTAGCACCACGTCTTACTGCCCATTCGGGTTATACGCACTTACGCTAATGTGTAATGGTAGGGTTATTGTGAGATGAAATGGAGGACCTACAGTTTAACGTGGAAATCCGAACCACGGTGGAGGCCTGGCATTCCCCACATTCACAAGATTTTTTTTTCCTTGTTAAACATGCACTAAATCTTGAATCTGACTTCTCATATTATTAATGATTTTAGGAATTATGTTTGTATTTAATTTCTTATAACCTAATTCAAATAATAATATTTTATGTTAAATTGTTTAGAATATATTTTTATTAAAAAATATATTTTACTGAAACTCAAGGCACGTTTTAATGTACCTTCCATTAGGGCAAACTCAAACCAACGTTGATATGGGTTTGTTAACTTTATAAATTGATTAATTTGAGCTCACCAAAATATATATGCTCAAAAGATCAATTGGATTTTTTTAATTAATCAAAGTTAAATAAAATAATATTTTGAAGCATAGACATAACACTTACCCATTAGCTTGAGCTCATCTATTATTTTGTTGGCGAACAATCTATCATCATTGGATTGTAGAACAGAAGCAAACCAAAAATACAAAAAGGTTCTTCTTCTGCCCTTTTTAACTTTAGGGCACTCAACAGAATACATTTTGTCTAATGGTCTTATTGAGCATGATGAAATGGTGGCTCCCATAAGTCTGTGTCAGCAAATATCTAAGTCTACTAGGCTCTCGCTATTAATTTAAAAAAATTGAACGGTTCACTAACCTCTTTTTTTGAAATGGCAACATTTTTCTGACAAGTATTAGCAGGCTTCAGAAACATTGTAACAATAATTTGGTTCACACATATGTACTTTTTCTTCAGTCCCACTATCTAAGTTTACCCCCATGACCAACACTGAAATGGGTTTCAAGTAAAATATTGAATAACTAGATATAAAATATAAAAATGAAGTGATACCATCAGACATTGGATCTATCAGTTTTTATTCGTCGTTAACAGTGTTTATATCAAATCGTTTAGGAAGCCATTAGACAAAGAGGTCTTCTTTTATTCCAGTTAGCCACATTTAACTTCACTTGCAATAACTAGACAATATTTGTAAATTGCTAAATAAACAGAATTATCATATCATTTTTAACACAATATATCTTCCCATGATTGGCAAAAGGGCCAATATTACAGATATTTTAAAATTGAGTTTAGAATATTTAAAAAAAATCTTACCTTCTATGCATGTCCTGACAAAAAGACAATCGTAATATCTTATAAACCAAGCAAATAAGGCGAATAATAAATAAAACCACAGTGAAGATTTTTGTGGGTGTAGATTTTTGGAATGTTTTTTCTTGTTGCTGTAAGATTATCATTTTGTGATGTTGGACCTTTTGCCAATCAAGGGACGATATCGTTAAATATACGGTATCGCTTTTCTTTGTCTACTCTCACACTGGATGACATAGCTATTTATTTACAACCATGTAGATTACCAAACCAAATTCAACTGCGAAACGAAGAAACGCAAGCTCAGTTCTTTGGCTGGATAAGTCATTATTTTCCGTATAAATTAAAAAAAAAATGTATATCCCTAATCAATTAAGATTTTCCACGTAGTTTGAATAGTGTCCATACTATACACATAGTATTTAGACTATTCAATATAGTTATAGGACATTAACCATAAAAAATATATATATAACTAGCTTCAAACGGGTAAAACACATACCAACATTTTAAGCTATGACGTTTAACTTTCTATTTCCAGCTATTTTATGATGTAGCCTTGTGTGATACCATGTTAACTTTATCAATCCAAAACCAATTATTGCAATCAATAAAATTAAATACTTGAGAGAAATTACTATCAAATAAAAATTGATATCAAAATAATGTTCAAACAGAGGACATATCTACGATGAGTAAGATTAAGTAAAGTATACTAGGGCAGAGAGGAGTAAATCAGTGTATGAGTATGTGAGGGGTGGGGGTAGATGATGTGTGACGTGGGGGGAGGGGAGAGGCTGTGGGGGGGTGGGGGGAGGCAGTGGATGATGATATTGCGGGGGATGGTCCTGACGCGGTGATGGTTCTGCGGGGTGAGGGGAGGGGGGAAGAACATGATACTTTAGGAATACTGGGGCAGAGAGGGGAAAGCATGCAGAGTCGTGGTGAGGGGGACAGAGAGGGGAGGAGGCGTGCACGCGGGAGTCTCCGCGAGCTCCGTGGGGTCCAAGCTTCAATCCTCGGTCCCATCATACATATCTCAGAACATAGCCTTGAAAGGATACTCTCTCTCTCTCTCCTGATCTGCATACATATCTCTAGGTATTGTTACCTCTCAGAATATAATATTAAATGGATACTCTTTAATTTCTATGTAATGTCTGTCTCTCTCTCTCTCTCTCTCTCTCTCCTGATCTGCATACATATCTATGGCCTTCAGAACATAGTCTTAAAAAAAAAGATTCTTTCCAAACTCTAGGTATTGTTACCTCTCAGAATATAATCTTAAATGGATATTCTTTTATTTCTATATAATGTCTCTCTCTCTTTGTCTCTCTCTCTATTACGAAGTTTACTAGCGCAGAAATATCTCCAGTTTAGTTGCAGAGATACACAAGGATTGTAGAGTTTTACTAGAACAGAAATATCTCCAGTTTAGTTACAGAGATACACAAGGATTGTGAAGTTTTACTAGAACAGAAATATCTCCAGTTTAGTTACAAAGATACACAAGGATTCCAGAGTTTACTAGCACAGATATATCTCCAGTTTTTGTTTGTTACAGAGATACACATGTATTTTGGAGTTTACTAAACCTGCATTTCACCAATGATGAATTGTTCGCCCATAGAACCCGGTAACCCGACAAACAAGCTACCGACTGAGCGAAGGTGTTTGGAAGTTCCCCGTGGACAGTTTCATAGTCAGAGTTAGGAGCCCATGTAACCGCGCTAAGTACAAATAAGTTTGTTCAGAAAGTGCTTACTACCCAGTGTAGTGGTAGGAAGATGAAATGGAGGTCCAGGAATCCTAACCACTGTAGAGGTCCACCAGACGTCTTGTCAGAGGTGAAGGAAGGGTTAGGGGGTTCTAGGATTGAACCCCCCGGCAAGCAGCACAGACCGCCGGGAGAATGAATGCCCCTGTCTGATTGCAACCGGCAGAGGGTGTCAACCGCCCCGCCGGGAGAACGAATGCCCCTGTCCGCCTGCAACCAGCAGAGCATGTCAACCGCACACCCCGAAGCAACACTGACCATTGTATAACAGGATCGACCCCTTCCCAGGGACCAGAACACTTCCCAGGAACTTTGAATACAGAACACTTCCCAGGGAACAGAACACTTCCCAGGGACCAGAACACTTCCCAGGGACCTTTGAATACAGAACACTTCCCAGGAACTTGAGAATACAGAACACTTCCCAGAGACCAGAACACTTCACAGGGACTTGAGAATACAGAACACTTCCCAAGGGACTTGAGAATACAGAACACTTCCCAGGAGCTTTGAATACAGAACACTTCCCAGGGACCAGAACACTTCACCAGGGACTTGAGAATACAGAACACTTCCCAAGGGACTTGAGAATACAGAACACTTCCCAGGAGCTTTGAATTCAGAACACTTCCCAGGGACCAGAACACTTCCCAGGGACTTGAGAATACAAAACACTTCCCAAGGGACTTGAAAATACAGAACACTTCCCAGGGACAAGAACACTTCCCAGGGACCAGAACACCTCCCAGAGACTTGAGAATACAGAACACTTCCCAGAGACTTGAGAATACAGAACACTTCCCAGGAGCTGAGAATACAGAACACCTCCCAGGGACTTGAGAATACAGAACACCTCCCAGAGACTCTAGAATACAGAACACTTCCCTGTCAGCTACCCTCAGTAGACCCGACCGAGATTCAAATCTCAAGCCCTCCTGGTGTGATCAACGACCATGGTGCTCGCGGAATAGTCGAAGCTATTAGCGAAGATTACTCCATCTATCCAGAATTCATCCTGTGCCCAGGGTCAGTGTCCATGATGGACGTGCTGAAATTGAGCAGCGGTCAACCGTCGAGCACTGAGATTCCACGGGAATCAAACCCGCAGAACATACCTTTAAAAGGAGACTCTTTTCTCTTTCTCTCTCTCTCTCTCTGTCCTGATCTGCATACATATCTATGCCCTTCAGAACATAGTCTTAAAAAGATTCATTCCGAACTCTAGGTATTGTTAGCTCTCAGAATATAATCTTAAATGGATACTCTTTTATTTCTCTCTCTCCCTCTCCTGATCTGCATACATATCTATGCTCTTCAGAACATAGTCTTAAAAAGATTTATTCCAAACTCTAGGTATTGTTACCTCTCAGAATATAATCTTAAATGGATACTCTTTTTATTTCTACAAGGTTTTTTGGTATTAAATAATTAATGAAGAAAGATACTAAATTATTTATGGTAGTTAACTCGCATCTAATTAGGTCCCTCCATGTACGTCTTTAACCCTTAGGTAACAATAGGTACGGTTCGATCTTCATACAGTAGTAGAAAAACATATTCTATTTAGTCAAAAATTAATAGGATTTCATTATAACAGGATCATGAACAAAGGCTAAATAAATAGTACAACCTCTTATTTAATGTGTATATTCTTAAAGATTACAATGATACATACATATATATTCAGTACAAAGATTATTAAAAATTAAATTCATTCTCTCAGAAAAAAGAATAAAGTCTTTCATTCAGTGCATACAATGATTATATATAAAGTCTTTAGGTGAACATCCATACGCCTCACCATCATAGAACGCGATAATACATGACATTTTAGAGATTAAACCAATATCATTAACCTTCACAAATATCCTGTTCAATGTTGACAGCTTAAAAAGTTAAATACTATAATTATGTTAATATATTCAGTACGAAGATTATTAAAAATTAAATTCAATCTCTCAGAAAAAAGAATAAAGTCTATCATTCGGTACATACAATGATTATATATAAAGTCTTTGAACAATTTACGTGCAAACAATTCTCACCTATCTGACTCTGTTACAAGAACAGTAAGGTCAGTCAGCTGCGTCTCACCTATCTGACTCTGTTACAAGAATAGTAAGGTCAGTCAGTCACGTCTCACCTCACAAAAACAGCAAGGTCAGTGATGAAAATAATTAATGGGTTTAAACTTACCGAATGTAATGTTTTAGATAATGGGGTCGTAAGGTGGATATTTATAATTTATGAGGAATTTATTAACTGTAGACAGAAAGATTACATAGAAGATAAAATTACAATACTTCAATATATTGAAATTATTGCTGAAACATACACACCCTATAGCAAATAAAATATTAAATAATAGTGTTTGATATGGTATATAACATTTGACTGTATAATTGACAGAATTATATTTTTTATGTATCATTCTGAAAAAAAAAAACACTTTTGTTCATCCTTCCAAGTAATGTTTTAGATAATGGAGTCGTAAGGCGGATATTTATAATTTATGGGGAATTTACTAACTGTAGACAGAAAGATAACATAGAAGATAAAATTACAATACTTGAATATATTGAAATTATTGCTTAAACATACACACCCTATAGCAAATAAAATATTAAATAATAGTGTTTGATATGGTATTTAACATTTGACTCTATAATTGACAGAATTATATTCTTTATGTATCATTCTGAAGAAAACCCACTTTTGTTCATCCTTCCAAGTAATGTTTTAGATAATGGAGTCGTAAGGCGGATATTTATAATCTATGGGGAATTTATTAACTGTAGACAGAAAGATTACAAAGAAGATAAAATTACAATACTTGAATATATTGAAATTATTGCTGAAACATACTCATCCTATAGCAAATAAAATATTAAATAATAGTGTTTGATATGGTATATAACATTTGACTGTATAATTGACAGAATTATATTTTTTATGTATCATTCTGAAAAAAAAACTTTTTTCCATCCTTCCAGTAATATTTATATTACTTAAGACTTCTCTCCTTCGCATGCAACTCAAGTGGTAGTAAAATTTTATCTGTACCGCTTCTGAACTCAACTAAATACAACCCTGAACAGGTAGAAGACGCGCTGATAATAATACTCTATTCTATCATTAATAATCGTTCTTACTGCCACAAGTCAAATAAGTCTTGTGTTTTTTGCGACTGTTACTTTTGACGACTCGTGTCAATGTTGACAGCTACTAGATCAATGTTGTGCTTTTTGTTCATTCTAACACTGTATTTTTTTATATCTCCTTACTGTAACCACAAATTTATAAAAATGGATAAAGAGGCACAGTCAAGCTTGCCCAACACATCAGCTAAATCAATAGCGCGGTATTGTGCTGAGTTTAACGGTCCCGGATTCTATTCTAGAAATGGCAGTAGCCTAAAATGTATCATGGATGTAATTAGAGATTCTCCTTTCACAATTATGAATTGAGAGTTGGGATCCTTGGTTGGTATGCTTGTTTTTTGGGACTGGGAGGTTAGGGGTTCGAATCCCTTCCAGGTTTCCACTAAAAAAAATATTGCACAGTGTCTTACTACCCGGTCGTTTTATACGCTTATGCACTAATTACGCTGTTTTTTACAAATGACCTGTCCAATGTTAAAGTTATACAAATTGACTCTTTCAGATATATTGGTATTTCCTCAATAACAGAATATTACAAAATTATCTAAATCGATTATATCTGTTAACCTATAAAAAGTATACAAAAAATCGGTTATATTAACTTTTTACAAATGACCTGTCCAATGTTAAAGTTATACAAATTGACTCTTTCAGATATATTGGTATTTCCTCAATAACAGAATATTATAAAATTATCTAAATCGATTATATCTGTGATAGGGTGCGGGGTTCAACCCTCGGTCCCGGCACAGATGTATCTGATTATCAAACCTTTCCTTCACCTGTGACAAGACGTGTATTAATCACAACTTGTGAATGTGTGGATGTCATCGTGTTATACAAATTACCTAGAGAGTTGGCTAAAAAAGTATACGAGAAATCTGTTATATTAACTTTTTACAAATGACCTGTCCAATATTAAAGTTTTACAAATTGACTCTTTCAGATATATTGGTATTTCCTCAATAACAGAATATTAAAAAATTATCTAAATCGATTATATCTGTTAACCTATAAAAATATATTTACGTGTTTTTTTCCCCCAATGTTGACATCATGTTATACAAATTGACTCATTGAAATTACCATGGCTCAACACTATTTGAATTAGTTACACTGCGTACACCTCCTTACACATCCTCACGCAAAAGTCTTGTCTGATCAGACTTAAACCATTCGTTGAGTAGTCGCACATTTTCCGTGCCGCACGAGTAGATAGTACCGGAATGAGTTGAACACTTGGTCACCTCGTACAGTTTTTTAAGCTTGCTTAGAGAAGGACAGCCGAGTTTGCCTAGCTCGCAAATATTATACTTATCACTATCGTCAGCGATGATACTCTGTAACCATGTCATCTTCTCAGTTCCTTTAATATAGATCGATAACCGTGATGTGTACCGCTCCAGATGAGAAAATATGATAGAACGAAGATTCGAGTACTGTACTTCACCATCGCAACAAGATAGCCCGTGATAATACTCACTATCCCAATCTACATTTCTCCTGCTCGATGCGGAGAGGTTATCGATCTTGAATGGAGGAAGAAACTTGTAGTTAGCCTCCTCAAAGGGTTCAAAATGTAGAACACTCATCTCCTTGAATACGAATACTATTTCATAACTCGAGTATCCTTGCGCGTCGAACAACATAGCGAACCGGCTTACCGTTTGCGGAGATATTTTTCCTCTAGAATGTAGATAGTAACTAATGTTTTCATCTAGAAGGGTTAGCTCTATATATAGGGAAGCGTATTCTAAGCCATACTTTCCCACAGAGCGTGTGACTCTATAACTTGGAAAGTTCATAGTTCATCTTGCACATATGTGTAAACCATAAGCTACGTTCTTAAGCCCTTGTTCAGAGCGCAGCTTACGAACAAGATTGAGGGATGGAATACTCGAATCGTGAGGGTGGAAGCTATCCGTCAAGATTATAGCGGCTGCGAACTGTGAACCTTACTAGAAAACCAGCCCTCATACTCAGCAACACGCGTAATACGGGACCTAGATAAACTTACATCTACTCTCGTATTCAACCCAATAGCATGAACGGGTAGTAAGACACGGTGCTAAAAGTAATCAATGTGTGGGAGAGAGATAACCTGTATGAGGAGAGAGATAGTTTGCATGTGGGAGAGAGATATCCTATGTACGTACGGAGAGAGAAGCGAATGGTGGAACATTTTTAGAATGTATCACGGTGTAATGGCAGGTATTGCAGGCTAAGGGTGATTGTCATTCAACGACAAATGTCGAGATTAAAGCATGTCCTATGATCTCGTGGTAAGAGCACCCGCCCTACTGGTTCAGAGGTCCTGGGGTTCGATCCCTGACGCTTACAAAGTTTATCTACCTCTAACGCTCCACCTCAGTCTCGTCTCCGGTCTAGATAACTGAGATTAATTCGTTGTGCTGACTATAGCAAAAACTATCGAGCCTCACTACTCTTATAGGCTCAAGCTATATTCGTCCATCACTACTTCTCAGAGTGAGGAACTGTCACGGACTCAGGAATAAATAAGTTATCTGTTCCTGCGGCTTAGCGGCTTAGGTATACCGAGTTCACCTCAGGGTTGAGAGAGAGATAAATCCAGCACGTTTCGTCATTTAACCTTAACTTGGTTTAATCTAGATTTAGAATTTAAGGCTTAAACAGTGTCAAGTTTAAAAAACCTCTCCCTTGTGAATGGAAACTGTACGTCAACAAACATCCGCCATCAGGATTCTCTCACACTTCCAGGAGGGAGGGGTAAACCCTCGTCCGTATACATTGTTCCTTGCTAGGAACTTAGTAGTTTGGAGATTCCATGGGGGGGTGGGGATCTAACCCGGGACCTTTGTGAGGGTCAGGACCTCTCACGGCTAAGGAAGAAATCCGTCTTGCATCGCATACCCAGAGGGGAAAACTTGGAAATGTCACGTTTCCTCTATTTCTCTTTAATCCCTAAGAGAGAGAGCCAATAATCCCCTGCACGAAAGATATATGCGTTCTTTTAAAACACGAGCGCCTTAATAATCTTTGTACTGAATATATATGTGTATGTATTATCATATACCCGCTAAATAAGAGGTTGTACTATTTATTTAAGTTCATGATTCAAGAGAGAGAACCCAGGACCTTTGGTTAGTACGCTGATGCTGAGCTAACCAGGATTCATCCTGTGTCCAGGGTCAGAGTCCATGATGGACGTGCTGAAATTGTCGGCTACAAATGTACGAATTCACGTGTCCAGGTGTCCTTTTTTCAGAATATGATATCTAGATGGAGTAATCCTCGCTAATAGCTTACCAGAAGGGTTTGAGATTTGAATCTCGGTCGGGTGTACTGAGAGTAGCTGACAGGGAAGTGTTCTGTATTCTCATGTCTCTGGGAAGTGTTCTGTATTCTCAAGTCTCTGGGAAGTGTTCTGTATTCTCAAGTCACTGGGAAGTGTTCTGTATTCAAAGGTCCCTGGGAAGTGTTCTGTATTCAAAGGTGCCTGGGCAGTGTTCTGTATTCTCAAGTCTCTGGGAGGTGTTCTGTATTCTCAAGTCTCTGGAAGGTGTTCTGTATTCTCAAGTCTCTGGGAAGTGTTCTGTATTCTCAAGTCTCTGGGAAATGTTCTAGTCCCTGGGAAGTGTTCTGTATTCAAAGGTTCCTGGGAAGTGTTCTGTATTCTCAAGTCTCGGGGAAGTGTTCTGTATTCTCAAGTCTCTGGGAAGTGTTCAGTATTCTCAAGTCTCTGGGAGGTGTTCAGTATTCTAAGATCCCTGGGAAGTGTTCTGTATTCAAAGGTCTCTGGGAAGTGTTCTGTTTTCATAGGTCCCTGGGAAGTGTTCTGTATTCAAAGGTCCCTGGGAAGTGTTCTGTATTCTAAGGCCCCTGCAATGACAGGGAAAGTGTTTTGTATTCTCAAGTCTCTGGAAAGTGTTTTTGTCCCTGGGAATTGTTATGTATTCTAAGACCCCTGGGAAGTGTTCTGTATTCTCAAGTCCCTGGGAGGTGTTCTGGTCCCTGGTAAGTGCTCTGGTCCCTGGGAAGTGTTATGTATTCAAAGCTCCTGGGAATTGTTCTGTATTCTCAAATCCCTTGGGAAGTGTTCTGTATTCTCAAGTCCCTGGGAAGTGTTCTGTATTCAAAGGTCCCTAGGAAGTGTTCGGTATTCAAAGCTCCTGGTAAGTGTTCTTGTCCCTGGGAAGTGTTTTGTATTCTCAAGTCCCTGGGAAGTGTTCTGTATTCTAAGACCCCTGAGTGGTGTTTTGGTCCCTGGGAAGTGTTCTGGTCCCTGGGAAGTGTCCTGTATTCTTAAGTCCCTTGGAAAGTGTTCTGTATTCTCAACTCCCTGGGAAGTGTTCTGGTCCCTGGGAGGTGTTCTATATTCAATGGTCCCTGGGAAGTGTTCTGTATTCAAAGCTCCTGGGAAGTGTTCTGGTCCCTGGGAAGTGTTCTGTATTTTCAAGTCCCCGGGAAGTGTTCTGGTCCCCTGGAAGTATTCTGGTCCCTGGGAGGCGTTCTGTATTCAAAGGTGCCTGGGAAGTGTTCTGTATTCTCAAATCTCTGGGGAAGTGTTCTGTATTCTCAAGCCTCTGGGTAGTGTTCTGGTCCCTGGGAGGTGTTCTGTATTCTCAGGTCCCTGGGAAGTGTTCTATATTCAAAGCTCCTGGTAAGTGTTCTGGGAAGTGTTCTAGTCCCTGGGAAGTGGTCGATCCTGTTATACAATGGTCAGGGTTGCTTCAGGGTGTGCGGTTGACATACTCTGCTGGTTGCAGGCAGACGGGGGCATTCGTTCTCCCGGCGGGGCGGTTGACACGCTCTGCCGGTTGCAGGCGGACAGGGACATTCGTTTTCCCGGCGGTCTGTGCTGCTGGCTGGGGGGTTCAATCCTCGACCCCCCTAACCCTTCCTTCACCTCTGACAAGACGTCTGGCGGACCTCTACAGTGGTTCAGATTCCTTGTCCTCCATTTAATCTCCCTACTACTACACTGGGTAGTAAGCACTTTCTGAACAACATATTAGTGCTTAGCGTGGTGCCGTGGGCCCCTAAGTCTGACAATGAAACTGTCCACGGGGAACTTACAAACACCATAGCTCAGTCGGTAGCTTGTTTGTCGGGTTACCGGGTTCTATGGGCGAACAATTCATCATTGGTGAAATGCGGGCTTAGTAAACTCCACAATACATGTGTATCTCTGTAACTAAAAAAACTGGAGATGTTTTTGTGCTAGTAAACTCTGCAATCCTTGTGTATCTTTGTAACTAAACTGGAGATATTTCTGTTCTAGTAAAACTTCACAGTCCTTGTGTATCTCTGTAACTAAACTGGAGATATTTCTGTTCTAGTAAAACTCTAAAATCCTTGTGTATCTCTTCAACTAAGCTGAAGATATTTCTGTGCTAGTAAACTTCGCAATAGAGAGAGAGAGACATTACATAGAAATAAAAGCGTATCCAGAATCTTTTTTTAAGACTATGTACTTAAGGCTATAGATATGTATGCAGATCAGGAGAGAGAGAGAGAGACATACAGACATTACATAGAAATAAAATAGTATCCATTTAAGATTATATTCTGAGAGGTAACAATACATACAGATATGTATGCAGATCAGGAGAGAGCGAGAGAGAGTATCCTTTTAAGGCTATGTTCTGAGATATGTATGCCGGGACCGAGGATTCAAGCTCGGACACCGCGGAGCTTGCGGAGACTTCCGCGTGCACGCCTCCTTCCCTCTTTGCCCCCCTCACCGCGACTCTGCATGTTTTCCCCTCTCTGGCCCAGTATTCCTAAAGTATCATCTTCTTCCCCCCTCCCCTCACCCCCCAGAACCATCACCGCATCAGGACCATCCCCAGCAATATCATCATGCACTGTCTCTCCCACCCTCCACCCCCTCCCCTTCCATCCCGCGTCACACATNAGCTAGGCAAACTATCCTACAGTTATGTGTGGAGGAGTATCATGCCTCGCGGGCTCATTGAATTAGAAGTTGCTACCTTTCAATCTACACGGAGTGTACATTTACTAATCTGATAAGCTTTAATTTCTTGCCTCAGATTAAAATGTTTTTTCATACTAGATTTGGAAATATAAATCTCTCCCATTTTGAAATTTAAAAGACAAAATTTCATAGTTATATAAGGTGGTATTTGCCTCTAAATTTCATTTTTCTACAAAACCAAAAGTTTATATATGTTTATTTTGAAAATTTATAGCCCTCAAACTTTTCAGCCTTCCTCTTGAAAATTAAATGTTTAAGATTGTCTAAGGTTATCTCGCTATATTTAATACAATTGAAGTAAATTTCAATTATTTACGAATACTTTGAGACTAGACTAGCCCAAATCCCTAAACTCATCTTGAAATTTCAAATTTTAATATTTTTGCTAACTTAGATCGCCATATTACGTTTCTTATAATTTATAATTCTATGTTTATCCTATAAGTAATGGTTTTTATTAATACTGTGAATTTGAAAAATAAAGATTCTATCCCCATTTTCATTTTGACATCTAGGAATGTCACGCCTTTATATCAATCCAGGGTTGCCAATCTATATAAATTAAATAAATTTAATCTCCCGCATCCCCAAGAATAGTTTTTCCTACTAATTATGTAAATTTTTTACCCACTCTTTTTATTTCAAAAACCCTTAATCTTGATTTTATTTTTCCAGATTTTTTTTTTTACTTTCCTGACAAATTTTTAGTTTCCACTACTCTATAATCAATATTTATTTGTATTTCAAAATCATTCTTACAAAGAACTTTATAAACTTAAAGTAAGTAAATTGGCTGTTTTTACATTTCCAAATATTTCCTTACTTTTAAATTTATTTGAAGTGATTTAATCATGAGCCTGCATGTTAAGTATTTTGTATTAGTTTAAAAATATACATATTTCACCAATTTCAAGGATCTTCATCATAAAATTTCAAATTTGTATACATTTCTGACAATTTGGTGTTTTCCCTCAAAGTTCCTGCCGAATTTCAGCGTAACAGCCTGTATTTAAGTTACCTAGACTCCCAGTATATAACAAATTTGATGTTTCGTATGTTTGTATTTTTATATATTATAATGTATGAGGGATTACATATAAAATAGTTAAGTTTCAAAATAAACTTATTTGATGAATTTTTAATAATTTATCTGAACCCTAATTACATTTATATATAGTGGTGATATTTAACAGGATTTATTATGTACTATATCATTTTATTTGATAGGATTCACTGGTTACATTATATTAGTATCTAAATAAACATACACAAGATCTCTCGCAATACTATTTAACAATGTGTTGGTTTCTGTTACTCTTTCATGAATAAAACAATATACTGATTGGGTTGACATTTCTCATAGACATAGTTTGGGTGTACGGTTAACATACACGCTATTTAATTCTTAAGTCGCCCATTTTGTTTCAAAATGGTGAGTACAAAACACTATTAATTTGCCTTTCTCTCAGATTCTGGTCATCAAATTTTCATATGACCAATTTGAAATATTCCCAAATAAAGCATTTATAAAATATATCCCGTTTGAATAGCAGACAATCAGATAGTTGTACTGAATAATAAAACATTGTTTCCAATCCTCACCACACGAATATGGTGACCCTTTGTTGGAGTCTGGTTTGAAATATCACGCCAGCTTACTCGACGTGAAATAGGAGTTGGTAAGATGAAGCGGGGGATGAAGTAACGTGCTAATGGTAACATCCAAACTGATAGTTACTGCGGTAGCTACTGGAAGTCATTTGAATTTCCAAGCAGAGAACATACGCTTTTTTTTTTTATGTTTTCTTTCTCAGCCAATCTTGAAGCCATCTGAACTTACTAGAGTTGGTGAGTACCAGCTACTTTGCTTACTGCTATTTCCCTCGAGATACAAA
The DNA here is from genome assembly GCA_902151425.1 of Timema shepardi. Lineage (NCBI taxonomy): Eukaryota > Metazoa > Arthropoda > Insecta > Phasmatodea > Timematidae > Timema > Timema shepardi. The sequence goes on from CABFVX010006111.1 coordinate 29,265, forward strand.
TCTTGGCCTATCTTCAAATACAAGGTATACAGACTTCTTAAAGTGAGGGTAGCTTCATCACACAATTAGTAAAGGAGAAGACAAGATTGAACAAGCTACAGGTCTACGAATAAGTCATCTTAAACTGGAATAAACTAATATTTAGACAGATAATTTAATTATCTATGATCAATTTGTAATGAAATGCTTGAAGAAAAACTGCGAAATTTTTCTATGACATGATGCATTAAAGTGAACCTAATTAATAACGTAACATTTTGTAGTGTACTTTACATTTTAACGAATAAATAATTTAGAAAAGTGTATTTATATTTTTGTTTAACCTGTTTGAGTATATTCCTCTATAATAAGATTGTTTCAAGGAAGTCCAGCTTATTAGACAAAAAAATCCATTTTCATGAAGATATAAATATTAAATTCATATGAACCAAAGCACCTTCTTAAAAACGTTAATTAATTTTAGATATAGCAACACTATATTCTGGAAACATTTTACAACAAATAACTAGGCCTAAAGTCTAGGTTTTAAATCCTATATAATATTATTCTTTAATTGTTCTTAACACCATGACTTACTACCTGTTCAGGTTATTTGCTTATATACTAATACCATTAATGTGTTAGGGATGAGGAAAGCTATATTTAGAGAAAGTGTGTCCACGCTTGTATGATATAAGAATGGAAAGACATTTAAAAAACCACCCTAAGTACACCCAACCTAAATTCGAAACTCAAACTCCCCATCATCGGCAATATAGTTCAATATGAGAGTGACGCGTCAAACTATGCGGCCACTGATGTGTTTTTATATTATTATTATTATTATTATTATTATTATTAGCACCGCGTCTTACTACCCATTCGGGTCATACGCACTTACGCTAATGTGTAACGGTAGGGTGATTGTGAGATGAAATGAAGGACATGCAGTTTAACGTGGAATCCGAACCACGGTCGAGGCCTGGCATTCCCCACATTCACAAGATGTCTTGTCATAGGTGAAGGAAGGGTTTGGTAATCAGATAAATCTGTGCCGGGACCGAGGATTGAACCCCGACCGCCAGCACAGAAGTCTGACACCTTACCCCTATACCACCAGCTCACCTTTAATTTAATTAATGCAGTTTATGTTTATTTTCATTTTCAATAATAAGAAAAACCAATAGCTTACATGAGCCTTACAGCGAGTCTGTTTTCACACGGTACCAATAGGTGAAAAGGGGTGTTTTAACAAAATTTATATTTGGTAGAACTTTTCTTGGGACATCCTTAATTAGTGAGAAAGATTACTACAATCTTGTAACAGGTAAGGAAGCAAATCGTGAAAACTCCTTTATATTTCCTTTTTTCATTAATTTCACAGGCTTAGATGTGGCTTTTGCTCTTTTCTTCCTCCTCTTTACAAGGAGATCAATAGCAAATAATAAGTCTTCTTCTGAATTTGAACTCATTATAAGAATTTACACTTATACATAACACGAGATCCTACAATAAGCTTAATCATGACATTTTTCAAACAAACGAAAGGATTCTTCAGGATATACTGCCCTTATACAAATGAGTGGAGTTCATGGCTGGACCTCCGGAGGAAGCCACAAATAATGTTCTACACCACGATTCAGCACGGCTCGTTGGATGGGCGGGCCTCTCGGAGAAGGCACACATATTGTTCTACACTATGGTTTGGTGCGGCTAGTTATATGGGTGGACCTCCAGAATAAGGCTCCATGAATGTTCTACATCATGGCTCAGTGTGGCTCTCTAGATGGGCGGACCTCTGGGAGAAGGTGCAACCAATTTTCTACACCACGGTTTGGTGCGGCTCGTTATATGGGTGGACCTCCTGAATAAGGTGCCAAGAATGTTCTACATCATGGCTCAGTGTGGCTCTCTAGATGGGCGGACCTCTGGGAGAAGGTACAACAGATATTCTACACCACGGTTTGGTGCGGCTCGTTATATAGGTGGACCTCCAGAATAAGGCGCCAAGAATGTTCTACATCATGGCTCAGTGTGGCTCTAGATGGGCGGACCTCTGGGAGAAGGTGCAACAAATTTTCTACACAACGGTTTGGTGCGGCTCGTTATATTGGTGGACCTCCAGAATAAGGCGCCAAGAATGTTCTACATCATGGGTCAGTGTGGCTCTCTAGATGGGCGGACCTCTGGGAGAAGGTACAACAGATGTTCTACACCACGGTTTGGTGCGGCTCGTTATATGGAGTGGACCTCCAGAATAAGGCGCAAATAATGTTCTACATCGTGGCTCAGTGTGGCTCTCTAGATGGGCGGACCTCTGGGAGAAGGTGCAACAGATATTCTAAACCACGGTTTGGTGTGGCTCGTTATATGGGTGGACCTCCAGAATAAGGCGCAAATAATGTTCTACGCCAGGGCTTGGCATGGATCGTAAGATGGGAGGACTATCGGAGGAAGACACATAATGTTCAACATGGTGGTTTGGTGCAGTATAGTGCAATAGGTGACTAGGTTTATATACCAGCTTATGAACTCAAGAACAAACAGCAATCCAAGCTAAATTCACAGAGAAAAATAGAGGGTGTGGTGGAAACTATTAGAATATCTATGCCGAGGAAAGTGATGGACAACGTTCTGAGGCTTGCCTGGCATCAGGTGGAGATCACCTGAGTCGCATTAGCTTCAAAAATGGAAAAAGTGTAGTATGAAGTTTGCTTTTATTTAGATAGTAAAATTTTGTTGTCAATTAAGTTGTTAATTTTAAAGTTATTAAACGTAAAATTAGTTTCAGCCTTACCTGTATGTAATTTCTGTGCGCTAGCTATACCTAAATTAACTCACTCAACACCAATAGGGTAACATATCTCCACATTATCCCATCCCAGTTGCAACAAACAGTTAGTAAAGCATTGGGATAACTGTTGAGAAAAGATTCATGATCATAGTTAGTTATTCAGATAAATAATCATTGTTTTTGTAAGCTTACAAATGAAGTATAGGCATATTGTGCCTATTAGTGGCTGTAGAAGAAAGTAATTTTTGGAAAGTAGATTTTTACTGAAAATTTTTCTATAGGATCTCCTTGATCTCTGTAAAAAATCACCTAAGGTCTACCAAAGGGAATGTGCCACCATCTTGGTGGGGTGGACAAAATAGGTTTTTCATATTTGTCTCGTAAGCCTTTGCTCTTACGAAAAGAATACTAGAGAGAAAATAGAAAGAAATTTAAACTACATATAAAAATTGTACTTAAAATGTTTCTATCTTTTACTGTTAGAAAGTTTTGTTTAGTTTTGATTCAGTAATATCGTAAAAATACTATAATATGAACATTCTTCTAGTAGTATTTGACATTGAGACATTGACATTTGTTTATAATACATTATCACCACATGTATATTCAATCAAGGACCTAAAATTACTTATTACATATTAATACGTGAAGTGCTTTACCAATTATTAATGTTTGGGAGAAATTGTATATCCATTACAAACTGTCAACCACTGCCATCTTATACTTAGTTTGTTTTATTCTTATATAAATTCACTTAATTTTTGATACTCCACTCTCCATTTAATCAACTAGATAACCTCCTGGTGTTATTATCGTCCGAAGTGGTTGCGAATAATACTTTAAATTGTGATATGGCCAAACAAGTGAGTGAAGCTATTATTAAGACAGTTGTAGGGAGAAAAAAAATCCTGAATGTCACTCTCAAACGTAAAGCACAAGTACTAACTTTTTATAACAAGGGTAGAGCCTGCTGTAGTAAGCCCAAATCATCCACTCCATAGTGTTGAGTGTGCTGCGAAGACAGAGCAAGAACTCAAGGTGTGTAAATAATAATCGATGCAAGGGTACACAGTCAAAAATGAGGCTCCTGATTGAACAAATGTGTGGGAACAGCTGTGAATTACCCGAAAATCTTAGATTTGTGCTTGATGGTGGAGACTTTCTTAACGGAGTACCATGGCCACGACCTGTAACTTAAGGTGAAATAGGTCAAGATTATTTGAATTAAATTAGGAATAGCTTAGGAGGAAATGAAATTTCTCTATTTGATGGATATCAATCCAGCACTAAGGATGCACATATATAAGGCGTGCCACTGAAAAGTCAACCATACAGGTTGCAGATAATACCTCTGCAAATATTATTGTTGTCAAACATCAATATCTTTTTAATGCAGCAAATAAGTCTAGTTTGATGAAGCTACTTGGTAACAACCTATGTCAAGTAAATCATACTCTTCAAATGCAGATAACCCGATAGTAGAGACAGCTTTATAGGAAACAAAGAAACGCAGTTTTGGTGGGAGAAGACACAGACCTAATTGTAATCATTACAGTCCTGGCTCGTACAAATGAGAAGGTGCATATTTTATTAATTCCAGGCAGTTCGAATACACAAAAAAAACTTATAGCAACTCGAAGATACAGCAAGGCTTTGAAAACATGAAAAATCATATCCTGCTCATACATGCTATGATGGGCTGTGATACAAAGTCTGGACCGTAGAAAAAAGGGATATATATTTGGTTTTGATAAGATCAAACATGAAACTGAACTACAATCTGTTGTAAGTAAATTAAATGAACCAGCAGAGTTAAAAGATGAAATAACAACTGAAGGTGAGGCATTCTTCATCACATTGTATGGTGGTAAGCTTGACGATGGTCTATATACAACAAGATTAAAAAAGCACATGCAGTTATTCGGCAATAAACCTACCTCCCAGCTATGTATTAGATCTCGCATACCTGCCACCAAGTTTTTCAGTAGCTTGGCAGCATAGTCTATGAGTTTATCATCAAATTCAGGTATGGCATAGTAATAACCTCCTGGAGGGGAAATGGGCATTGAAGGTAGAACATTAAAAATATCAACCAATTTCAACAACTATTTCCCCAGCACTAGACTAGTTGCTTCATCTTGTGCTCTGCAATCGTAAAGTCGGTTGTGAAAGGAATTGCGTTAGCAGAAAAAGTTATAACCATTTCTCAACAATATGTGGTGCATGTGCTGGTGAAACTTGCACCAATAGATTGGATATTGACGTTGACGATGACATCGACATGGTTTAATGTGTTTATTAAGATGACTCCCATGATGAACTGGAGAGCTGTAATACACAAGATGGATAAGTTCATCTCTCCAGAATCTAAGTGTGGCAATGGACTTATGTGTTTTAATGTCATAGAGTAAGTAAGTGGGAATTTATTAATATGAATTGCTAACACGAGTTTATATATAGTATATATTAGAAATGTCTTCACGTAACTAGAGAATAATTTGGATTACTAAATTTTTCTACTTAATTAATCGAACTAGTTTATCTTCTAGAAGTGAACTAGTTCAGGCTGTGAGACATGAAGTAATGCAACTGTAAGAAATTGGGATTATTCGAGTGGCCTCTGTTCCTGAAACGAAGTGACAAAGCCGATATTCTCCCCTGAATTATTATGGCAGACTTGTATCAGTCAAAAGGGAACTATATATTTTACATTTCCCTTAGTAATTACAAAGTCCAAATTTTATAGGAAGAATCTTATCTGAGAGTTATAAAAGCTACTATTCACTTGAATCATGATAGGTAAAATTCATAAATTAACTGGTGAACTGAAAATATATATTTTTAATAAATAAATCAATATTTATAATTATACACGTCTTGTTTAAATAATAAAATTAAACTCATATTTACCTTTAGCCCTAAAAGGTAGATTACTGAAAAATATTTTTGGAAAAACTCAAAACATTTTGATAATTGTTTTAACGATTTTGTTTAAAATACACATCTGGACAGGCTCCTGTGATTTAGCTCTCATCTCTTAAGCCATTCTTTGCTATTCTTTACCTAGTTAAATGGATTGAATAGTTTATTTCAATAGGCATTAGGGGTTTATTACAATTTGAGTTGGCTTCCTCGTTCATTCGGTGTAAAACTCCTGTTTAGACATCATTCAGATAGACTTGGGCAAATTTGGTGGCTGTCCTTGAGTTGTTAGAAGTGATCCATGATTGTGATAAATTTTGTCATAAATTCAGAGGTGAAATGATCAACCAGAAGTAATTTCATTTATTTTAGCAGAGCGGTTTTGATGATCGTATGTTTTCTTCATAGTTCCGCGATAGCTCGTCGTTGTCGAAAACCAATGCCTTAAACAGATTACATGAGCTCTGCTATGGAAGAATGACTTTTCCTGTATGTTATTAGCTACAGTCTTCTGATTTGAATTGAAGAGTACAGCAATGTTCACGCGAGTAAATGATCGTCCCTAGTTAATGAAGTTCCATTTAAGTATTTTGATCAAGATCAATATTTTATTCTTGGTCTAGGTATTGGTGGAGGAGCTAGTGTTGGTTGTGCTCTATCAACCTGCTTCAGGGCTTGCTTGATCAGTTTAATATACACCTCTGTCATATACTGGTATTTTTTCTTACTAGCGGCATTGTAAAAAATGTAGACTTTAGAAATGCAGCTATGTAGAGTGACGATCCGATTTAAATCCCACATATAACTGAAAAAAATACAAACCATAATTACTATTTTGTCTACTGAATAAATGAACATTTAAAACACAGTCGGAAAATTGAAACAACCAGGTTTGAAATAATAACAATAATAGTGTGGAATTACATTCTAACATTCCTGTTTAGAATGATAAACTTTATTATTAACACCCGATTGTTTTAATAATTTACGATACAAATACAACTTTTTAATTTCAGTCATATAAAGATATTGACAAAAAAAATTTTTTTTATATTATAAACAATGCCACACTAAGTAATTTTAAGTTAGTTTGTTTCCACGTAGGGCATTTTAGACGCCAGAATGAAATATATTTAACATGACTGCAAATTACTGTATGCTTTGCGTTCCCTTTCTAACATCCTCCAATCTAATTGTATTCTTATATTATTTGAAACTATTATTAGGCTTAATTTGTTAAGCCTTCATGTACTACGTGACTTTTAAAAATCGCTTAAAACTGATTTGGTCTAAGTCGGATAAGAAACGACAAAGATAATAAATAGCCCGACCAAAATTACTATCATTTTGTCTAATTATTATAAAGATAATACTAATAAGTACAGCAAGGATTTTTAGGTTCTATAAATGTTCGTAAGCTGAACATTGGACTACCCTAATAATTATTTTTAAAATGACTTAAAATTTATATAGAAATATTAAGAAATAGGAAAAATGTTTAGTGCTAAGCGTACTAGCTAGAATACAAGATTAGTTCATGGTTGATTCCTATTCTTCAAAGTCATTGTTGATTATTTTGGACATTAACATCCTTTCAAACGTCACACAGTTAATATTCTTTTTAACAATTGTGTTATGTGAATAAACGTTTTATTTGTTTCTACATCTATCAGGAAAATGGAATGTTTTAAGAAAAAAAAATCTCCTGAGGAAGCAGAATCTGAACGAATCTAAAGAGGAATAGATGAAGAGGATGGTGCTTGCGTGCACGTAAAGGATGGAGAAGGGGGTTTGAAGGGGAAGAGACCTACCAAGCCTTGGCCCGATTTCCTGCAAACAAACGTTGAAAACACATACAATAGAGTCCATTAAAGATGGCGAGCCGCACCAAGGGATCTTCTGGTGGTCCACTAATATGGTCGGACAATAGGCCGAGTCAAGATGGCGGAGTGGTTGAGTTTGAAAAGCGGGTGGGGGGACGGATATCCTACAGCCAGCGAAATAGGAAGGCATTAACACACGACAAGGAGATAATAAGGAGTGGAAAGGGGAGGTTTTAGCCATGTTCCTTTTGCCTCCATCCACTGCTTCTACTCCCGCCGTCTTTGAGAAGAGGAAATTACTTGAACAAAAGAATGGGATAGAGTTCTGAAATGGAAAACTTTGTGAACGTTAATTTGGGTCATTGATTTACAGGTGTAAGCGGGTAGAACTTTTATTATCAATCCATTGTATATTCATGGTTAAATTATACGACTTATGAAATAAGAGGCAGTTTGTAAGTCAAAATAGTACTCTGCACCATTGTTATTACAATTTGAAGTGCCTACTTCGATGGGGGGGCCCGTTAAAATAAAAATTACTTCATATACTACCCTCCAGGCACATAATGATTCAGAGATAGAAAAAAATCCAGTTTTGAAACGTAAATCACTTTTCAATATTCACGCTTTTAAATCTCTTCAACACGATTAGTGATTTGTTATCCAGCCATAAAAAATCTTTTGTTACTCCCTTATCTGAATCAGTATGGAAATGTGGTAGTGTGAGAAGAGTTTCAGCCATTACTTAACACTTCTTCTATGAAGATTTGATTTGAAGGATTCGTTCTCTCAAAGATTCTTAATCTACGTGTTTTTCCTGGCTAAGCTCAAATAATTATCAATATATTTGTATTAGATTTCAACAACGTAAGTATTCACCTAAATATTTGTGGTATTTTAAATAAAATAGTAATAATAATTTAAGCTTTGAAAGTGTGTATCTATATTTATAAAAAGCAAACAGTTTTTCTTTTTCTGCTAGTTCATTCCATCATACTTTTTAATATTTGTTTCTACTTTTCCCTTATATATACAAGTTATTTACAATATTGGGAAACTCAATTTCAATTTTTCAATCACGTTCGGGATCTTATTTGGTTATTTTTGTAGACCATATAAAATTACTCTCTTTCATATAATAATAAATTTATGTCATTGTATTCATGAGTATAGACATTTAAAATAATTATAGGGGATACTGCCATGTATATATATATATATACAGACTAGCGTGTGCAATTTTTCATATAATAATAATACAAAGGTATACACGTCTGATACATTAGCAAATTGGTTTAAAAGTACATGTAGGGTAAAAAAAATTGAGTAAATTAAATTGAAACAAGACTAAGAGACAAGGGAGATAGGGTTAGAGGAGTAAGGGAAGGGAGATTTGAGGAGACGTGAAAGCCTCCCATCAGTCGTCTAGGGAAGATTGATAACATACAGACAGAACTGTTTTGGGTACAAATCGCCCTGCAGGCTTACTGTGGTCATAAGATAGATAGATACCTCATTTCGGAAATGTCTACAGGAGGAAGCCATTTTGTGAGCACGTGTCAAACGAGGCACAGCGTGAAAGATAGGATGCGTCAAGGAACTAGGAGAACTAGAATTTACACTTACATAACTTTTATGTTTTTCTTGCCACATCTTACTACTATTTCGGGGTGTACGAATTTAAAAAAAATAATGAAATTAGGCTTGGGATTAGGAGTTTATAATTAATGAAAACAACAGCAGGATTTATGTGGAGAGATATTTATAAACATTTAGAAAAAAACTATTTAAATGTATGCCACTGGGTTTTGAGGCCTAACCTTTTCCTTGGAAGTAGGACAAATGCTTAGTATAAATCTTGGATTAAAACATTTAATAACTTCCACCGATGAGGTTACGAACAAAGGCGCTAGTCTCACTTTACCTTGTTTGCCGGGGACGGCTTAGTGTATGGATTCTTGTTGGAGGAAATTATTAATGGAGTATAGCAAGGTTTTGTTTTAACTAGCTTATTTGACATTTATTAGCTCTCTTCGGGTGTTTGTTCCACAATAACTGAAAAATGTGTTTAACAAATTTAGAGAAATTTGGCGGGAACATTATTTGACCTTAGGGCGAATGAAGTATTTAGGACTACGTAGTTTTTCAATATGGTATCCATGCAAAATGTCTTTCATTTGATATTATTCACCTCAAATTATTTTAATTCAAAATTTAAATCAATCCATCGAGTATCTAAAGTATGTTTTTAAAATTTCAACATAAATTGTGAGAGTGACGTCAGAAACAACGTGAATAACAGCTATTCAATATAATTAAAATAAAATACTGACTAAAGTTTTAATCGTTTTTGCATATATCTTAATAATTTAGAAAAATAATTGATACAGTAAACATGTTCTCACTCTTCTACTTAATAATTGAGATATTTACTTAAATTTCGTAAAAAATTTAAAATAGAATAATACACATTGTTGCATAAACATAATGGAAAAAGAGCATCATATTCCAACAAAGAGAGTCATTGAATTAATATAGGTACACTTTTATAGAAACTTATTGAGGAAAATGGAATATCTAGGCCCACCAAAAAACAAAATAATCAACTCCCAATTTCCAGGTACTCCATTTAAAAATTTAGTTTGCTTGTGGCTAGGAAAGTATTGGATTTATAAACAAATATTCAACATAAACATTTCTTACTTTTAATGTCCTATAACCTTTCAAAGTTTGTGGAGATGTGAACACAATTTGTTAATTAAAGATCATCAAAGTCAATTATTCACCATAACAATGAGATACGCTCTTTTGTTGTAATATGAAGCAATGTCTAGATAAAAATTTAAATAAGATCACTAGAGTATATTTAGATAGAATTGATTTTTTATCTATTCTAGCCCTTAGGCCTAATTTTAGGGTTAGATATATAATTCCGAAAATGCCCGTGGGTAAACCTATGGAAACTTTAAATACCAAGTTTCAGCCTGATGGGTAAAATGGTTTTGACTCCAGGCAAAGATACAGAAACAATGACACACAGATAGATATATTGCAATGGATAAAATCATTATATTTAATTTAAGAGGGTCATGAAACGTAGATAGAATATATCCATAGAAAAATTGTATATTTTTTAATGGTCATTCCAAGAGGTTGCGATCAAGTAAATATCTACTTTAAAAACAAGAAGAAGTTATGGGAGGTGTTTCAATGAAATTCAAAGATAAATCTAACAATTTTAATAACGATGAAAACAAGGCATAATATGCTAATAAAGGTACTTAACATTTATTTATTTTAACTCTAGGGGTCGAGGTCTTCTGTTCACAGAATTACTAGATTGGAAGGAGAGGAGGGTGTAGTGGGATTATCAACTACAGAGAGTTTATCAAATTAGTGTCTCAGTTTGTAATTTAGGTGTCCGAAAAGTCACTGTGAACTGAATGTACTAACTTCAGTAATGTAATAATAAAGATATTTTTAATATAATTTTAATGAAATGGAACGGATACGCCAAGTGGAAGTGTCTGTGGTTCTGATAACCTTCATGTTTCCCTTTCCTAACGTTGCACGCGCTATGGTAAGTGTAAATGTATTATTACATTACTAAATTTATTACATTCAGTGCACAGTGACATTTTGGACACCTCGTAAAACCCCTAGCATTAAATAACTGTAAAAAAAACTTTTAAAGCTAGTTGTGAGGAACACTTTGACCAAAAATAAACTATGGTTAAATCACCACAATGAGAGCGTACTGATATTCTGACTTCGTTTTGAAGTTTCACCTTTTCTCCTTATGAGTTTTTGTTGATTTCCTAAGATTATATTATCATATTATATTAAGCAGGGTTGTTTAAATCAGCTAGATGAAATTCAGTAATGACGTGTTCACTTTCACAACAAGCTACTTATGGAGCCTTTTCAAACTGTATTTAAATTGACTTATCATTGTTGTTTGGAATATTGCTACCTATATTTAAAAATATATATCAATTGTAAATAAACTAGCTCAAAATACAGATTAAAATTAAAATGTGATTTTAACTAATCATTTTATCACGTTATTAAATCCACATACTTAAAACAATGACAATATTATTTAAAGTCTTCTTTTGAACAGTATTTATTTATAATGATGTGGATTACCAATATTTTTAATTAATCACAAATTAATTATTACTTAAACTAAATATAAAAAAAATTATTTCTCTGAAACGCGCTCTTTAGTCAATATAATCATTGACAGCCCATCTACCCAGCTGCGTTAACATTGCCTATAGAAATAATTGATTTTGAACTAGGAGTGAAATAAGAGGGGGATAGAGAAAAACACGTCAAGTCACTGCTTACTGACTATAGCGGGACACAGATATGTTAACATTACATGTGGCCAGAATGAGAACTAATAGGGAGGAACACGTCAAGTCACTGCTTACTGACTATAGCGGGACACAGATTATGTTATGTTATTATTATTATTATTATTATTATTATTAGCATCGCGTCTTACTATCCGTTCGGGTTATACGCACTTACGCTAATGTGTAATGGTAGGGTGATTGTGAGATGAAATGGAGGACCTACAGTTTAACGTGGAATCCGAACCACGGTGGAGGCCTGGCATTCCCCACATTCACAAGATGTCTTGTCAGAGGTGAATGAAGGGTTTGGTAATCAGATAAATCTGTGCCGGAACCGAGGATTGAACCCCGACCGCCAGCACAGAAGTCTGACACCTTACCCCTAGACCGCCAGGTCACCTTCCACAGATATGTTAACATTACATGTCGCAAGAATGAGAATTAAAGAACTAATAGGAAAGAACACGTCAAGTCACTGTGTAATCCAAGCTTTATAGATATAGCTGGATACAATACCTAACAATACACAAAGCCTACAGTTAAAGAAAAAATTAAACAAAAATAAATAGGAACGCGTTGAGTGAATATCCTAAAATTATGAGTCATAAAGTGCTGGACATTCAACTTGTCTCCAGCGCACGCATCTCACTCTTTTGAGTAGCGGGAAACTACGGTCCACCTTTACAGGTTGCATAACATAATAATATATATTAAACAAAGAGGTTTGTTGGATATTGTGCTTTTTTTTTTGACATAGGAATAATATGGCGTAACTGTGAAATAATATAATTTCAAGTCTTAGAATCTTTTAGATTTCATTTTATGCCGGACTTTATTAAATAACAAGATATAATTAAAGAGCATTCAATAGTTCTTTGTATATATCGTTGTCGTGAGTGACAAAATATCATCAACATAAATAAAAAACTATCCAATAAAAACATTGTTCCCCAAATATTTACTCTTTTCCTTCTAATCATTACGTTATTTATTATTTTGTACCCTAAAAATATTACGGAAATATAAATATTTTTGCATAACATTAATAGACTTGAATATGATCATACATAATACAATATATGATCTCTCCTAACTAACATATTTATGTATATGTTGCAAAAGGTAACATAAAAGTTTTAGTCCCATCAAATATACCTAGCGTCACTACCAATTAACAAGTACGCGAGAAACCTAATAGCAAAATTCAAAATAACCTATACATATGTCATACACAAGGATAATAGTACCATTATAAATATACAGGATATTCCCTAACCTTATTGCTTGTTTTTTTTAGCTTGCATTACTTTTATTGACACAAAGAGATTAACAACGCTATCATAAAAGTTACAATCGAGAACCTAGTTAACAAAATATAAAGTTAAGTTGATATATACAATACTCCATTGCAATATTCCCTTCTACTAATCCTGAAGATCTCTGTATCCTATTTCTACACTTTCCCACCTTAATGTTGCCAAACCCAAAATGCAATGCCATTCGCAATTGAGACCCAATAAAGTTAATTTTGAAATATATAACTTTAAAGCATTATAGATAATATTTACAAATTCTGATCTAATAACACTCTCCTATTTTCCTATTTACAATACTCATCTAACCAAAATAGTACAGAAAATATATTAAGGTTAATTTGTTAAGCATAAAGTTCGCGCATAATGCCTAGTATCAATAAAACAGATAATTTCTGACCTAACAATACTCTAATTTTAAAATAAATCAAAGTCGAAGCTTTATGCAAATAATTTATAATTAAATTTGATAGATAAAGACTAAAAAAGAATTTTGAAAAGTTCCAGTAATATACATTTAAGCCGAAAATGAATTTATCCTTACATTATCTTAATATGTCCGTTACGCCGACGCTTAGTACTACATGTTCCTAGCCACGTCCAATTGTGAGCTCTTCTTCGACGAATGGTCTTTTGTATGGTACACACTCGTCGAACAGGAGAGGCACAAAAGGAAGGGAGCGCGCATGGCAGAGGAACATTCTAATTTAATCTGGAAAAGT
>CABFVX010006112.1:2448-43179 GCA_902151425.1 Timema shepardi
GGGGGGGGGGGGGGAGGGAGAATCATAGGAAGCCGACATCTACAGTTCCAGTGGATAAAGTAATGTCAGTGTAAGGTTGGCGCACACTTGTCTGTGTCACTCCGCTCCAGCTCGGAAAATGTTCTCGATTCTAGTTTGTCCCTGTTTTCATCCAAGATAAAGTAGTGAGAAGAGTCGCACGGGGACTTAAATTGTTTGGATTTTCAATAAGAATGCATTGGTTACAGTTTAAATAAGATAACTTTATTGATATATAATTTTTTTTAAGTCTGAAAAATTAAATCCGAAAAGGACAACGTAGAAAAATTAAATCCGAAAAGGATTGGCACTTGGCAGCCCCGGACCGGACGTACGGAAAGCTACTGTATGGAGAAGATATGTTATGTTGCTATAAGTGCCTATGCGAGCTGGTCAAGTGTGTGCCTGCCACCTGCCACCTGCTGCTAGACTTCGGTTGTGTTCGGGTATGTCCGTTTACCCCTCGAACACACCTGTTGGTCAGTCTTATCACAATGACAATGGCTGGTCATAGTCAGAAAATTGAAATAGAAACTGAGCAAATGTATTAATAATTTGAAAACTAATAATAAATAACCAAGCAAAATTAATAATGGGTGTAATTATGTTCTTGTACTAAGAGATAAATAAAACATTTGTGTTTTGTTTCACAGATGTCTTACCCATTCTGAGTTACTTATTATGTGCTTATTATTATTTTAGCATTACGTCTTACTACGTTCACGATTGCAATATTTTCGACATGAGAAAGTGAAAATATATTTTAAAAAATTTTCAAAAATCAGTCATCAGTAAATATTTATTATTATTATTATTATTATTATTATTATTATTAACACCGCGTCTTACTGCCTGTTCTGGTTATATATGTGTAATGGTAGGGTGATTGTAAGATGAAATGGAGGACCTACAGTTTAGTGTGGAATCCGAACCACGGTGGAGGCCTGGCATTCCGCACATTCACAAGTTGTGATTAATATACGACTTGTCAGAGGTGAAGGAAGGGTTTGGTAATCAGATAAATATGTGCCGAGACCGAGGATTGAACCCCGGACACCCAGCACAAAAGTCCGACACCTTACCCCTAGACTAACAGGTCACCCAGTAAACTACTATTAAATGAATGTTTATATGAAAAACAAATACATACTATCATTTATTACAAAAAATAGGCTATTCATTTTGAAAAAAATAATATATTTAGAGCTATATATATATATATATTTTAAATCAGCTATAAGTAAACTAACAAACCCATTTTCAACTCAAAAACAAGTATTCATTGTATTGTGTCATAACAAACACTGTCAAGCTACCCATTTGGAATTAATTTGTTAAAACCAATCTTAAAAAAAGTTTTTTTTTTTGAAAAATCAGTTATAAGTACACTATCCTTAAACAAAAGTTTACTCCAAAAACCTCGAAGAGAGGATATTTGTCATGTCAAACATTGCCAACATACGCATTTGTAACCAAATCACTAACGCCATATTTTTAAGAATTTTAAAAAAATCTGTCATCGGTAAATTACCTTTAAGCGCATTATTACCCAAAAAACAGCTATACATTGCAATTGTTCATGTCAAACACTCCACAAGATATTAATTTGGAACTAAATCGATAAGACCGATTTTAAGATAATTCAAGCTTTTGACAAATCAATAAACTACCCACTAACGAATTTTTACCCCATAAACAAATGTACATCGTTATTAATTGTCGGTGACCTGGCGGTCTAGGGGTAAGGTGTCAGACTTCTATGCTGGCGGCCGGGGTTCAATCCCCGGTCCCGGCATAAATTTATCTGATTACCAAACCCTTCCTTCACCTCTGACAAGACATCTTGTGAATGTGGGGAATGCCAGGCCTCCACCGTGGTTCGGATTCCACGTTAAACTGTAGGTCCTCCATTTCATCTCACAATCACCCTACCATTACACATTAGCNATCTTACAATCACCCTACCATTACACATTAGCGTAAGTGCGTATAACCCGAACGGGTAGTAAGACGCGGTGCTAATAATAATTATATTAATTGTCATGCCACACAATCTACAGATACAAAATTGTTTGAGCAATTTTCAAAACATTTTGAATATACAACAAAGTGCCAACAGTAAACCACTCTTCACCGAATTTTTGCCCAAAAACCAATAATACAGTGACAATATTTGAGGATGATGGTCTAGGCTAAGTTAGTTTTGTATGTATAGCTTGATTTTAGATGGAAGAATCGTACCGTTTTTTTGTGTCCAACATTTACAGGTGTTGATACCATCCATAAAAAAAAGTGACAGCTGCAGATAGCATAGAATTATGTAGAATTTTATTTAAGTTATTTCAGTAATTTTAGTGACTAACCAATAGTGTTCTTATTACAAAAATCAGAATATATTTTAACGACAATGCGTGTAAACCAGGCATTCTATAAAATGCGTAGGCTTTCTATATAACTCCCAAGTGGTTTTAGCAAAGTATGAAATAAATTTAGTTTGCTAATTATTTCATACTTTTCGTGGGAAATTCATAGAATAACCAGTCATTATAAATTACCGGGAACTATAGATAACTTAACCTAACGTTACCTAACTTAACCACCCTATTATAAAATAACGTAACCTGACCAACTTAAATCCTAGGAATTAGGTAAACATGCAAGAAAACGGCGTAATACTTAAATTGCATATAATTGCATAAAATAATTGATAGCATATTTCGGGACTTCAAAAAGACAAATAGCTTAAAAATAAATATGAAATACAACAGCAAAACCTGTTTATTTCATACTTTGCCAAAACCACTCCGGCATTATATAGAAAGCCTTGGCATTTTATAGAACGCCTGGATTTCCCCCAATTCCGGTGACATACATATCTCGTGTGTCGATATAGCTCTGTGTTTATAAAGTGCACATCAAATATACCTTATCTCCTAGTAGTGTTGAGAATCTACCGCTGCAGAATGTTCCGGAAAAATAAGGAGCTACAACCCCCGTTAGAGCACAAACACAGGAGAAGGTGAAACGAAGGATCAATACAGACCTTTCCTGGGTTTGTGGCCAGGGTAAGACACACATTCAGGAGAATAGAGATGGATATTTTACAGTGAAAGTTTCAAATAATTGAATGACAGGGGAAGAGGGTATTCGTATGTGCTTTTGGTAATAACATTCGCTTTGCTCGTTGGGGGCTACGCTCCCAAGCCCCCGGTGAGTTTTCTTTGCAAGTGGATGTAAACTAACGTATCCCAGAGCCGTTTTTTGATAGGTATTACCGTTTAGCCACAAGATACCTCCAAAGAAACGTCCGCACCGACTTTAAAGTTACTCCGACATTTTGAAATTTTCTCGGGAGTTAAAATTTTTCTTTTTTAACTTTTAGAAGTTTTTCGGGGGTTAAAAATTGATTTTTTCTTAACTTTTTGAAAATTTCCCATCGGCTATAGGCTAGACGCAGTAAGTTTGCCCAATTTCAAGTTTCTAGCTCATCTGGAAGTGGGTCAACATTAATGTCAGTGAGTGAGTCAGCCATGTGGCTTTATAGTAGTATAATAATTGCAGTATTAGCATTAATGCTCTAGATTAGACGGGGAACCCCGATATCAACACATTACACCACCAAGAGTTGTTGTAGTCGATAGGCGAGTGTGAGAATAGAACTTTAATCACGGTTTCTGATTTATTGTAGCACATTTGATTATATTTCTGGTGTTAATTAATGCCTTTAGAATAAATTTAACTGTACACTTTAAAATTTGCGACATCTCGTTTGTATTCATTATATTTAAATTAATGGGAAATCTTCTGTCAAATTTGAATATGTTTTATTTTGGAAACTTCTCTCTCGCACATACACATATTTAGGCGTGGCTTCAAGGGGGTTGCCGACGTCTGTAAATGGATTAGATATGGATAGTGTGATAATATAAACATTACAAATTGCAGGCATTTTTAAGAGTGAGCACACTCCTGTAGTTGTATCAACGAATTCCAGCCCACATCAGCTGGGGTCAAACTTGTATTGTCTGGTTTGAAGGTGACGGGGAAGTCAGAGTTCGAATCCCAGCCAGGTGTACTGGGGTTGGTTCTCCATGAGTGGTTTTCCCACTCTCTTCATATGCAAGCATGGGTATATTTAATCTCAACAATACCTTACTCATTAATACCTACTCCATTAGTTTGATTAAATTCCGATAACTTGGACAGGCAGTAAGATGCAATGCAATGCAAAAGAAAATTGAATATTGTAAGGAAAAAACTGTGAAGATTGAAACTTTATCTGTTAAAGACTAGGAGAGCAAGGTTTTAATCCCGGCCGGGTCTAATGAGAGTGGTTTTTCCGAAATAGTTCCCCACTCTCTTTGAACGCAAATGTTGGTAGACTACCATTTAAATACTACCTTCATCATCCCTTCCTGATTATAATATTTACCATCTTTGGGCGTACAAACTGAACAAGTTGTAAAATGCAGTTATGTATACGAAATACTTTATCACGCAATGATAAAGGATTACTTGTAATCGTATCCTGGCGAAAAATCGCGTATTCAAACTTTATTACTACCCGCTTCGGTGGCCGCATGGTCTAAGCCACTACTCTCGCAGTAGACTAGAGTGCCGATGACGGTAAGATCGTGGTTCGATCCTGGACGAGTATACTGTGGGTGGTTTTCCTAAATGGTTTCCCCACGCTCTCCACGCAAATGCAAGTACACTTCCTCTAAATGCAACCTTACTCATCCCTAGCCCATTAGCCTAATTAGTGTATAATCATATAAACCAAGTGGGTTGTAAGACGCGGTGATTTTATTGTTAAGCCTAATGACTTTTTTTTTGTGATTTTTGTACAACTATACTTTTTTTTTTAGATCGAGAACCCTGTCGTGATAGTCGTGTCCATTCTTTCACCGATTAACGTAAGTTTTCTATAGATGCTGCTCTTTAAAACCTTGTTTTGAACAGAGAATCTTAGTTCACTTTTCCTCTATGAAAATTAGCTTTCTACAATATTCCGCAGTTCCTCTCTGCAGAAATATTAAACAGCTTGAAAGAGTGAGAGAGGGGGGAGGAAGGGGAAAGAAAACTTCCAAATTTAAATTATTATCAACACTGTCCGCATTCCTATCTGCTCTCGTTATGACAAAAACTTAACGTAACAGATTAGGGCAAACTCGAAAATTTTCTTGGATTAAGAATTTTACTGTTGGAAATTAAAAGCAATTTACAAACTAATTGGAAATTCAGCTTCACATTTATTCACAATAAGTTGACACATAATTTAACGGCTATACCATCGTTTACCGCAATGTATTTAATTACAGTAGGAAAGTGACGCCTGGACACCAGTTCGAATCCTTGAGAGTAATTTTCCAACAATGTTTGAATGCATTCGTATTTAGTAGCATAGCTTTCCTCTTATTTTCCCTACTTATTTAAAAAAACTTTCATAGAAAAGTTGATTATTGGTAATAACTATTTTATTTAACCATACAAATTTAGGGAAAGCTAATGTTTGTACGGTATGTGATTTGGGGGATATGATTTGTGTAGATATTCTAGTCTATTTCAGTTTTAAAATTGGAAATTATGTTAAAGGTGTTCAAACCTTTAGCTGGTTAACCAATACACCCACAATGGAATGTTTGTAACTGCGTTTATGCCTTTTTTAATTATGTTTATAAACAATTCCTATTTCCAATCCGTTTGGATATTTTCTCTATACACTTGTGGTAAAGTGCTCGCCTTAAAACCCGAAGTTCGTGTGTTCAAACCCAGCAGGGGTCGACAGATTTTTCGGGAGCGATAAAAATTCGTAGCAAAACTTCCTTTAGAGGGGAAGTAAAGCCGCTGGCCCCAAGTCGAATGTGGCATGTTAAAAAAAAACCTGGAAGATATGTGAAAATACCTTCCCCGGCAAAATTGCTAAACACTTTCGCTCTAGCTCATAGAAATTCTCTAGTGCTGATATAATCAGTCGGTTCAGAAAGTGCACGTTAAATATCTCCAATAAATAACATATATTTACTTTCTCGCTATCTAGCAGGTAGAGAAAGTATTTTAATCGTCAAAAAAATCGGAACTAGAGATTTTGATGACTCTCGACGTTTCAGACCCCCCAAATCCGAAAAGAGTGTTTTGTTAAATTTGTCTGTCTGTACCTCCAGCTAGAGCCTAAACTATTTTACCGATCGGGCTAATACTTTGTATCTAGGGCTTTAATAAGGTTGCCCCGGGGGTGGGGGTTTGGAGTTGGATATCTAACCCTAAAATTAAGGTTAGTTTACTGAGGGTAAAAAACACAAAAAGTCGATTTTATTAAAATCGGCTCTAACGATTTTGATCAAATTTCATTTCTAAGCATTTCTAAATATTCCAAACAAAATGATTACTCTCAATATTTCGGCAAATTGACTTTAAGGGCTCCGGTCTGATGCGTAAATAACCTTTTTTTTTATCATATCTCCGAAACTATTTGAGATCTGAAATTACTTATCATTAAAAATATGTAGATCTATTTATAATACAAATATTTTACTCAAAGCATATTTTTATAAAACCAATAACTTTCAAGCTATAAGCAAATATTTATATTTTTTAACTTTTCGAACACAATAGGTATTGCAACCGTAAACCAAATCTAGCGTGAAATGTTGATGGATGTCAACGTCTCATGACTTCCCGAACCCTAAAAAGTGGTCTTTGCAATGCCGTCTGTCTGTATGTCTGTTAAAACTTAAAATTAAGATTAGTTTAATAAAGGGCGAAAATAGGAAAAAACAGATTTTCTCAAAATAGGCACTAACGATTTTGATTAAAATTCGTATCCAGGCGTTGATTAAGATTATAAATAAACTGGCTATTTTCATTTTCCCATTAAAATGACTTCTAGATAGAGTTGTAAATGTCTATATTTAAAACCGCTTAGACTGGTTCCTTAAGATACTTCGAAAGAATGTGACCACGTTTTAATTTATACATTTCTTTCAAGTTTTGATAGGGGGCATTTCAGAGAAGTTATGATTTTGTCAGTGCAGTCCTTATTGGGACATATTTATCCCTAGTGTATGAGATATTGTTTGCTGCCCCTACCAGTAGTCTTGACGTTCTCGCAGTATATAGACGAGCTCATATGGGCTAGTAATATTATGATAGTAGTCGCCTAGTCTCCAGTATGTATGTATGTGTAGGGGAATTAGAGTTATATGAGTTTCATTCGAATTAATAGGATGGTGAATAGAATTATTGTGGCCATCTACTTATAACCTTGTATTTTATAAGCATTAAGTTAAATAAGCTAAATTATTGCTGAGTTAAAAACTTTGAAACTATGCAAGAAACCATGTTCCCCTTGTTTGTTTTCACTAATCTATGTTGACCGGCTAATTTTGTTTATTATATCGATTCTAATATTACCTCATGAAGCTCCATTAATAAGTATTAACTTAATAGGGTTATTTGTGACGAGTCTGATACATTGTTCATTGTAGTTTACCTTCTCTACTACTTGCTCTATTTATTGTATTATGTTGTATATTCAGAGAATACACCACGACACCCACTAATGGTAACTTCATTTATATGTAGCCTATTATGTGTTTAGTAAATGATTGTACACCATGTACTTGTTTTTTTCAATCATATCCCCCCCTCCTTTCCAAGGGAGGTGTGGGTCAATACAAAGTGTTGAGAGGACATTAATTATTTTAAAATAAAGTTATAAAATTTAAAACCAGGATTCAAAAAAGGTTTTACATAAATATATTGCAATTTATGATTGGGTTTGCAAGTGTATATTTTTTCGTTTCACATATATTACGAGTTTTGAGTAAATATCTCAATTTTCAAACAATAGAGCGAGAAAGTCCGCGCGGAGTTCCGTACCATTTATTTTTACATTTCATTAATTCCTATTTTAACATTATTATTTTCTACATCATTTCTTATAGGTTAGTCGAGTTATAGTCATAATTGCACTAATGAGTTAGATTGAGAAAAGTAGAATATACCAGCAACTCCATGGAGGGAGATTGAGAAAACCATTATTTTCGAGAGAGAAAAAAATACCTGTGGTACACCCGGACGCCATTCGAGCCTAGAAATAAATACCTCTTACCAACAAACCAAATTAGACTAGCTTGATGGTTTATTCTGGTGCCCATCGATGCAGGTGTGAGGATGATAGTAAATGTATTTTTCTGTGGTAGTAGCGAAGCATATATTGAACCAAATAGAAATATATTCTCTTTTACTTTATTTTCTCTACACCCACTATCTCCTGTTTTCACCCAGCAGTATATGTCTGATTTTACTCCGCCTGTAAAGAAGTGTGTTCGCTCCCGAATACCTTGCTCAATAGGGGTTGTAGAGGAAGGGGGTGAGGATTGTATGTTTAAGGGGGCAACCTATCGAAACACTGAGACGCGCCGAACACTCTCAGAAATCCCACGTTATTTAAGCTGGTACAATCGAACCTTTAATTATTTTTAATATTTAATATGTTTGTAGGTAAACCATTTGTATTCAACCAAATAAATATTTGTTTGAGAAAAACATTGTTGGGGGATCTTAATTGCTAAATAAAAAGTACTAGCATATTTACTGAAGTTTCAACTATGCATAAGTAAACTCTCAATAAATACGTAAAGATTGTTTTCATATCAATGAAAATACCAAGGAAGGTCCCCAACAAAATTATTTCTGGAACAAATGTTGTTAATCAAGAGAGAACAAATAGTTTTACAACAAATAATATAGTAGTGAACAATCCAAGACTCGCTTGAACACCTTAAGGTGCGAATATAGGGAAGGCGAATTAAATGTATTTTTAAAGTGAAAAAAAAAATGTTTTTGCCCAAAATAAATCAAATATTGCTCCAGTAGAAGCAGAGAGTTTAATTTTCTTCACATGGTGACCTCAACAGTTTTTGATTATCTGTCATGAGCATAGCAGCATTAAACGAGAAACGTTTTAACTGAAGCGGAAAAGCTGTCATTAAATTCCAGGACATGATTGACAGATATTCAAGAACTGTTGATATTATTATATGAAGAAGATTAAACTCTATGTGTGTACTGGAGAGTTATTGGATTTAATGTAACAAAAAATATATTTAGAAACTGCAAAAATACTGTCCTTAACCCGTGTTACCTACATAAGAAGGCGTTTGTTATTTTAAAAAATGTTTATCGCCAATATGGAGCTGAAAGGTGTTGCCATGTCCCTCAAAGATTAACAACCTTAAATAAATAATGAAAAGTGAAATAAGCTCATTTTCAACAAGGTTTCACGCGAAATTTAACAATTCTGAGAATAAGTTAAATGGAGGGAAAAAGAGATCAAAGCCTTTCTCAAACAAATAAAGTAAAATTTTAACAGGGTAAGAGCAGAAAATTTTAAAATAATTGATGATTATTTTTGTGGTTTTGAAGTTTCAGATCTTCTACCCGCCTATTATTATTATTATTATTATTATTATTATTATTATTATTATCACCACGTCTTACTACCCGTTCGGGTTATACGCGCTTACGCTAATGTGTAATGGTAGGGTAATTGTGAGATGAAATGAAGGACCTACAGTTTAACGTGGAATCCGAACCACGGTGGAGGCCTGGCATTCCACACATTCACGCCTATTCTTATAATATATTCAACCGTATGAGCATATTTCCCTTCAAGTAGGCGGCGCTCTTAAGAGCCTGTTCACGGCCGATTAAGCGTAATACATAGACTAACGTTTGAACCAGAAATCGCATCTAAGTGCGAAATTCTAAATTATTCACTTGACAATAGTTGAATTGAGCTTAAAGAAATAGCTATTTTCATTTTAAAGTAATTTTTTTTCAAGTTTGTTGTATTATTTTTAATATGAGAAAATTGTTTTATTGGGCTCAATTCCACTTTTGAATTAAGACTACAGGCTACCACACCACAATTCGAAGCTTGGTTTAGCCGTATTACCTGTCTAATATATGCGTTAACCGTGGTGTGAAACGGGCTCACCAGTAGTAGATGTCCTATTTTGCTCCCAGCATGTCAAGTATGTCAAGTAGTCCCAGCGCTCCAGAATAACGCCTCTCCTACCTTGCTCAATACGCGATGTTGTGGAAAGGGGTGTGGATTGTGTTTGTTTAATGTTGCTACCGTTAGTTCTGTGTAATCTTCACCCACTTGCGCTACATGTTCCTCGTGAAGAAGAGGATGGGGTACACGGTAGCTTTATGAGGCTGCTGTAACATTACCAACTTCAAAATACCGGCAACTCACGTCGTAGGCCTCTTCGTCTCCTTTTAATGGCGTCGTCAGATTTAGCAGGGAGTGTCGTTCCAAAAACTCGGGAGACATTCGTTTTTATTAGGGTATGCGTGTAAGAAATAAGGAGAGAATTTAAGATGATTTTTATTTCCAAAATTAAATTGGACCAAACATTCATTTGAGATGAATCTTGAATAAGTAGCCTACTGTTACTCTACGAGAAATTATTAAATAAGGCAATTAACCAAAACGGAAGATTATTAAATAATGCAATTAACAAAAATGTAAGTTAAGTTTATATCCCTTTTAATAACTACCTAAGCAGAACTAGTGAGCATACGGATAAAGGAATTCGTCTTATTTGATGTGACGATAATGGAAAGATTGCGGTTTAAATCCCGGCCTGGTTTACGGAAAGTGACTTTCCATTATGGTTTCCCACTCTTCTCCCTTTGATTATTTCCTTCAGATTTTACAGTTTCTCCTATATTCTACCTTTTAATGCAAATAGGCAGACAAGTGCTAAGAGCTAGTGTGCACAAAAGTGATGCTTTTTTTGTGTGATTTTATTCAATAAAAGATAGGATTTCCATACTCTAGAGTGAATGTGGTATGGCACTTTAGCTCAGTAGGTTGAGTGTCTGTCTACCCAGATCAAAGTTCCAGGTTCGATTTCTCGCATGGCCAAAAAAGGTATATGATTGGTGAAATGTAGGTTTCCTCTTCCACAGTGATGACTTAATAACCTGGGGATGGATGTTGTGTCTCTTCTAAGTTTAAATTAGTTTATAAGTCGTGTGTTGATATAGGCTTAATCAGACAATTCAGAATGTGCACGTAAAATAACTCAAATAAATTAGAATAAATTAGATATAGTTAATGTGGTTGGATGTAAATTTTTTAAAGTCATAGCAATGTGGATGACATTATTATTATTTTCAAAAGGCAATCTGGGCTTTTGTGTTCTCAAATGAGAGGATTTTGTTACTTTGTCAGAAGAGACGATAAAATGAATGTTAAATGTTTTCTTTCACTTTGCTTAAGTATGACCAAACTAGCCTTGAAGTGATTCGATTGAGGATTATTTGATCAAAGGAAATACTGAAGGAAGCCAAACTACGCGCGACAAAGAGGAAATTTAACTACTGGCAGTTGGGATGGACATCGAATGGAAAACATCAAATGTTATAAGATAAAAAAATAAAAAAATTTTAATCAATTAAATAACTGCAACTGAAGTTCATCTGTAAGGGGATCTGAGGACAGAACCGGCATACCGACACACACGCACACAAACATATATGTATAATCTATATACATATACTTACTATACGGAATTAGGCACTTAAAAAGTTCAATGCCGCACTTAGAAAAAGTAAGCCACCTGTCCCTATCATGAGATAGTTTTACCAAATCCACCTTAATACACCCAATCTCTTTCAGGTACATTCCAAAGATATCCTCCCAACTGCGTCTAGGTCTTCCTAGTGGTATCTTCCCCCTTATCAGTCAATACCTTGAACGCGGTTCTAGATACTTCCATTCGCTCTGAATGTCCTGCCCACCGTAATCTGCGAGATTTGAATACCCTTACAGTGTCTTGTGATGAGTATATAGTATTTAACTCATCATTGTGTATCCTCCTTCAATATTAAGTAATAAATCATCTCTTTTTGGACCAAATATCTTTCTCAGCGCCTAATTTTCGAACACCCTTAATTTAATGTCGTCTTGTAAGGTAGGAGAACAGTATTATATTATGTAAAATATAACTTAGATGTTTACATATAAATATTGATGTATATTATAATATGTAGATAACAATTATATATAGGACATAGGTGCTTTGGGTACTGGAACAAAACACCGATAGTTGAAAATAACCCAATAAGATTGGTGTCACACTGTGCGTTTTCACGGAAGCATTGAAACCGGTCCGTTTGTGAGGGAAGGCGACAACACATTGTTTTAAATGAGAGCTGACAAACTATCCCGTCGAACCGGAGCCCACGGGTCCACCGCAGCATGCTGGGATGAAGGGACAACCAGAAACGAACGAAAGCCCATACTGACTGTCACACTCTGCGTTTGTGAAGGAGCGTTTATGTGCCTCCCAGCCTAGGTTATAGAATATTTTCAAGCCATGATACCGTAGAAAAATGGGGAAAAAACATTCAAACTAAAACACATAAAGAACATAGGAAAAGTTCAAAATGAAATAATAACAGGCTTAAGTAACTGTAAGTAGCCTAGCAAGCTGGCAGCATTTAGAGGGGACTAACAACTGTGAGCCGAGTCTTAGGGGGGTGGGGTTACCCCTGGTACCCCCCAACCCCACCCCAATGACGGCTACGTGATTGCACATAGAACGTCAACCACACATAAACAAAAGTATAATGTCTACTGTCTAGTACATGGTTTCTCAAATTGTGAGGCGCGCCTCATCGGTGAGGTGCGAGGGGATTTCAGGTAAGGAGCAGCATAGTTTTTTTTAGCACCGCGTCTTACTACCTGTTCAGGTTATACGCCTACGTACTAATTATAATTATAATAATATTTAGCACCGCGTCTTACTACCCGTTCGGGTTATACGCTTTAAGTACTAATTACTCTAATGGATTAAGGAATTGGGAAGGTTGAATTAGAGGAAGTGAACCCGCATTTTCATGGAGGTAGAGTGGAAAAACCACCCCCAGTTCACCCGACCGAGATTCTAGCCTCGATCTCCCAGTCCTCAGCAGTCGAGCTCAACACGACAAGCGCGTTAGCCAACTACGCCACCAAGGCGGGTACGTACGTACTAATTACTCTAATCTTAAATCTAGAACATATATAACATTCAGGCCTTAGTCATTAATTCATAGCTGTTTAAGGGTAAATCCACTTTTCACCAACGATTAATTGTTTGGCCATGCTGGGAATCGAGGTCGGGACCCTTAGATCAGTAGGCAGACGTGCTACAAACTGAGTTAAAGTGTCGGACCGCAGCATAGTTATATATGTGAACCAATTGGTCACACTTCCTCCAACTTACGAAAGTTTCGGTAAGTTGTAAAAAAAACTGTTTGAGCAATGAAGAAATCAAATTTATTTTGATCTTTGTATCTGAATATTTGTATGAAAGTATTTTCTCAACAATGACGATAATTTAAATTACAAAAATTGACTGGCAGTTGAAAATGGCCTTCCTCTGTCTGTTATAAAAACAGAGCCTGACCTGAACCTTTCAGTGATACGAAACAAACTCACACTTCAAAATGACAGTACACATTTTTTTTATGAAAAGTCATTAGTAAAGAGACGAAAATATTTTAAATAAGCTTATATGTGAGTCAGACCACGATTGGATTGATGCGATAATATCCTTTCCACACAAGTAGGGACTTCCCCAAACTCGGTTCTCACTGTGAATGTAGTCGGTATCCAAAAGTAAAGATGACCTCATCAGAGTTGCGTCTTAACTGGTACCAGGAGAAATTTAGATTAGATCTGACTTACGTTATGATAGCAACTTTTATAAAAAATACTATTAATCACAAAGATGTCGAAAATATCCCCTTAGCTTCAGCTATGCAGACAATCTTTGTAACGAGCATGGCACGTTGCCTACTTGGAGATTTCGAAGCTATATTGCGGAGTGTGCTGCATCTTAACTTGACGAACCTAAGCAGTCTAAACACTATCACACTTGGATGCCAATGTAAAAAATATAAAGAGAGGGAAGAAAATCAGCGGTTCACCCTGTGAAGCCTCTAGTTTATATACTGATCACCTCTTCCTCTGACAAGTTTACACAGTCACGTTAATAATTGCGCTTTGAAAATCATGACTTGCTTTTTAAATTTACATATTTCTTGTTTGCTATTCTATATAGACATACGCCCCCACGGACTTTTTTTTAATCTACATCCTGGCAAGAAAATTCCAAGACAAATAGCCCAAGTTGTAGATGATGTATAAAACATACGTTTACAAACAAAATATCTCAGGATAAAAATAATTATTTTGTGACACTGTAGAACCATTTTTATAATGGTTTTATAATGTATGGTTTTTGTTTCAACGTTGTATCTATAAAACACTCTGAGTAAAACGTGAACTCATTAATATGGAAAGTCCTATCTTGAGCGGCCGTGACGTCACAAGTAGGCAACGTCCTTAAGCCTAATTGTCCAAAGGGAAAGACACCCTAGGTACCAAATGGGAATCGAAACCGGAACCTTTACTGGGTGCAATGACCACCACACCACCGGGTTGGTTACTTTTTGATCGACAATGTAATATATTTGGCACTTCAACTTTATTGCCAAATGTTAAGGTGTGAGATATTGCGTTACTGAAAACAATATGTAAGCGACATTTATACGATAGAAACGGAAATCAGGGGAGAAAACAAATCATTTGCAAATCTTGATAATCCTCTTGGATTTAATTCAACTCTCCTTGTCTCAAATAACAATTAAAAAATATCTATGTGAAAATTAAAATTTGATTTATCAAGGAGGATAATTATATTTTATTGTTTTTTTTGCCTGGATGTATTAGAATTATTAATACCATCATCTGGTCGATATTCATTAGCTCTATAGAAGATTATAATCATTTTATATAACTTGCATAAAAAACTAGTTAGCATTAATCCTTTCAAGACCATAAAACAATGTGTGGACTAAAATTAGATATAGAGGAAGGGAGCCAAAATGAAAGTTCGTCCGGTACAAAATGATGCTTGAGGCAGCCCATAATATATATTTGAAAACGCCATAGTTACATTTTAGAGAACCTTTGAAATTTTAAAATTATTTGATATTTTTAAAGTACGGACAAGTGAGTCCTAGTAAACAGTATCTTTACACTTATAAAAAAACGCTGTTATTGGTTGAGGTTCGATATATGACAGGATGCAGTGAAAATTCATTTATTAGGAGTCCTTAAATCTCCCTTAAACATCTTATACCCTTAGAGTGCGTGTTAGTAAAAAAAAAAAGTACCGAAAAGGTACAAGGAGCTTCGAAATAGGTTTGCGTGACCATCGGTGAAGCTACCCCGGAGTTGTCCGAAAGAACATCACCCCCTGATACGGCATGTCCACAGGTGTTGGATCTCCCCCTCCTTATTACCTTGTGAAGGTAAAACTGGGTCCTTACCTAGGAGCGTACAAGTTAAATTATTATTGCCTTCGCTCCCCTTTAACAACCAACCCTTATCGATCCAGAGATATATCGATTGCTCTTGGTGGGCTCGAGTGCAGAGGAGTATGTGGGGAGGGGGAGGATATCTCCTCACTTGATGACGTAGCCCCACCCAAGCGAGAAGATAAGGAGGAGGGGATTCCCCCACACTTTATCTCTGCCAGGCCCGCGCGTTGTCTTGATGCCACTTGCCCAAATTTCGTTTGGCCAGGGAGGGGACGGGGGACGGCGTGTCTGCTTTCTCTGAGCCGCATTGTCTTCCAGAAGAGTACCACTTTTCGTGGCTATCGTGCGTGCCGATAGATACTCCACACGAACGACAAAGTAAGCGAAAGCGCGCAGCAAAGGCTTTCTTTGGAACAGTCACCGCCATAAGAGGGATGAACATCGACTGAAAAACATCGATGAGAAAAACCACAGTTTTAAAAATATTAATATTTGTAAAAAAAAGATAATTTTGGTTATTTCTTTTAAATCAATTATATATGTTTGAAAATCAAATGAAAAATATTGATGAGCGTATACAGAATTTGATGGACCACCCTAAGGGGTATTCATATATGTGTGCACAAACTTTTAAAGGCAAAAAGTATAGTAAATTTTTTAGCGGAACACTACTAGAAAAATGAGCTTTCTACGTCCTTGAGAATAAATTTTACAGTGCACCGCACAGACTTTCTCCCACTTTTATCTTAAAATAGACATTTACTAAAAACTCGTAAGATTTGTGAAACGAAATACTAGGTCTATACATTGTTGTAGAAACATTACACCACATATCATTAATGAAATAATATACATGGTTACCTACTTACTATATGGCAGCGTTTCTCAACCAACGGTACGTGTATCACAGGTGGTACGTGAGCCAGTGCTGGGTGGTAAGGGAATGAAGTATAAAATAAAAAGATAAATTAACATAAAATGTAAAAAAAAATTTACTCGCTACACGAGTTGAAATTTATGCACGAATGTTTAACTTTTCTACTCAAAACATTTCATGTAACTAAATGAAAACCATTAGATTTTACATTATCATCAACAATATTGTGTTTTAATCACCCACCGTTATCACAGTTTCAAGAAAGCAGACTTAGCCGGGCGAGGTTAGTTGCCCCCGAGGTCAGCGAAATGCTTCATCGAGGGAACGCCAGGACCAGCTGCCATTTGGCAAGCGCTCGTATATTCCAGAGACAATCGTTCCTATAGGTAAGCGAGTCCGTTTCAGTTCAACGAGAGAGATTCCATTCAGTCAGTGAGTAAAGACTATATGAGTGATTCATCCAAGATACTGAAGGAGTTGTATTGTGGTGCACGCTGTGTATTACAGGAAGATAAGACTTAACGAGGCACCCAGTAGTGGAAGCAGCAATTTGTGACAGACAGATAATGATAGAGGTAGAGGACTTTCATTTTCTAGAAAGAGTGGCACAGTTTTGTGAAGTTCGGCGCCCAGTAATCTCTATATCTGTTGTGTTGAGTGATAATAAATACGGTTTTGGACATCTTCTCTTTAAACTGCGTGATTATATTGTGAAGTTGTCATATGTATTTTGTGCCAGTGCAATGAAAACACAACACGGATGGTGGTTAACGACTAGGTCCTTAAAAACACCTAAGGGAGATACGAGTGTAAGTGAGTGAAGTAATTCTTCTCAACCAGAAGCAAGTAATTCAACTTCTAGCCGACCAATAGAGAACATTAGTGTAGCAGAATACACTAAGAAGCCCCATACAGCACAACGAAAGTACAATTCTAGTTATTTTTTCATATGCGTCCACTTCTAATGGACAAGAAGACGTACCTATTTACCAGTGTGTGATTTGTTATGAAACTATGTAAAATCATTCGATGAAGCATTCCCTTACTAAGCGTAATTTTGAAACTAAGCAGAGATTTGTAAAACACAAAGCTTTGGAATATTTCCAGAGAAAAATGTCTGATTTGTCAACAAGGAAATTATAAATAACGTCATTCCCAGGTTTTAACATGAAGGCTCTGCGGGCCTCTTACAATGTCAGTTTAAGAATAACTAAAGCAGCGGCCGGGGTTCAATCCTCGGTTCCGGCACAGATTTATCTGACTACCGAACCCTTCCTTCACCTCTGACAAGATGGGGAATGCCAGGCCTCCACCGTGGTTCGGATTCCACGTTAAACTGTAGGTCCATCATTTCATCTCACAATCACTCTACCATTACACATTAGCGTAAGTGCGTATAACCCGAATGGGTAGTAAGACGCGGTAATAATAATAATAATAATAATAATAACAACTAAAGCAGGAAAACCTCACAAAATTAGAGTGTTATTAATATTGCCAGCAGCTACAGATATGGTCAGTATAATTTTTAGGGAAAAGGTAGCAAAACAACTAACTGAAATGATTCCATTATCCAATAACACCGTGTTACGAAAAATTTCAGATTTGGTTTCAAACGTTAAAGAAGAGTTAATATAAAAAATCCAGGTCAGTAAATATTATTCTATTCAATTGGATGAAACTACTGATATTACCAGCATAGCCCAGATTCTTACGTATGTAAGATGTATAAATGGTAAGACAGTGACAGAAGATTTCTTGTTTCGTGAAATAATACTTGGTCAAACCACTTCTAGCGGAATATTTGAAAAACTAGACCAGTTTATGAATATGAATGATACACAGTGGAATGAATGTGTTGGAGTTTGTTCCGATGGAGCACGTGCAATGACTGGGAAGCACAGTGGGGCTGTTGCCAAAATTAAATAAGTCGCTCCTGAGGCTAAGTTTGTACAATGTAGCATTCATCACGAGGTTTTAGCCGCAAAGAAAAATGGCAGTTGCTCTGAAGACAGTTTTGAATGAAGTGGTGAGAGTTATCAACTTCATTAAGTCCAGAACTATTTCCAATTTTGTACAGTTAAATGGGTGCTGATTTTGATTCACTTCTACTTCATGCCGAAGTTAGATGGCTGTCGAGGGGGGCTGTATTGAGCAGTCTGTTTGAACTCGTTCGGAAGTGCAGATTTTTCTCTCTGACGCGTCTTCGGACTTAAATTATTTCATTTATGAACTGTGGCTTGTCCGGTTGGCATACCTGGTAGATATGTCTTGTCACCTCAACCAGGTGAATAAGAGCTTTTAGGGTGCATGTACGTCCTCATTCTTGATATGGGAGAAAAGCATGGCTCGTATAAAAAAATTGGGTTCGTCATTAAAGAAATCTATTGTAGAAGCACGTGTTTCTTTCCATTGTTGGATGATTTATTATGTGAAAATGAAATCATTTTTAATAGTGAAATGGCGACGAATATAAAGGAAAACCTTGGGATCCTATTCACAGATTTCAAGGAATACTTCTCTGAAAACCTTACTTCAGAATTTTGAATTAAATATATATATTCTATTGACTACACCGTATCAGAAACGAATTCCTTTCGAAAAAGACCAACCGTTCGAGCTTTCTTGGGACGGAAGTCTCAGGCAAATGATCAAGAGGATTCATTTAACAGACTTTTCGTTTGCAAGAGGAAATTAATATTCTATGATCTCAGAAAATGCTGCAAAATTCTTAATATTGGTTAAAACTACTTCCCTTTGTGAATGTGGGTTTTCTTCTCTAATGTATGTAAAAAAATAAGTAGGGGTTTATAGGAACAAGTTTAATGTTTAAGACTCAAACTAACTCAATTGAAACCAGACATAAAATAAACCTTGTGTTTCACTTAACAAGCACAGCCTTGACACTGAAACAAAATGTGAGTTGTGTGATTAAAATTGTACTATATTTACAGCTTATATAGATTTTAAATAAACCAAAACATTAGTTATTAGTGGTAGGAGAGCATATAAACGTTAATTTTACCCCTGGGACCAACATATTACGTTTCACCATAATGCATTTGGTTAGTGGTACATTTAATGTACCGAATAAAAAATAGTCGTACGTGATTTAAAAAGGCTGAGAGCCTCTGCTCTATGGCATTAGAAACTAGGAACAATGTTACAGAAAAATTGAGAAAAGGGAAATATATTTGTCCGCCATAGAGCATGAGAATCAAATTAATTTTCAAAGACCTGAATTAAAAAGTATGTATATTTGATAATAGCTCACAAACTATTGGTTTTATAAAACTATATTCTGAATAAAAGGTATATATCTTTAATAGTACTACAACTTTACAATGGTAAGATAATTCGTATCCCAAATAGTTGCGGAGAAATAATGACATTTGGAAACTATTTACCTCATGTAAAGTGCCCACAAAGTAATTTTTATAGTTGCCATCTTGTTTATAATAATAAATAGTGTATAGATATAACATATAATCAAAATTGTTGGAGCGACTTTCGAGAAAATCCATTTTTTCTCTTTTGCCATTCAGTAAACTAACCCTAAATTTAGGGTTAGACATCTAATTAAAAAACAAAAAATCTCGGGTGGACCTTATGAACACCCCAGATATCAAGCTATAGCCCAAACGGTAAAATAGTTTCGGCTCTAGCTCTAGGTACAGACAGACGACATCGCGAAAACCACTTTTGTTGTTGTTGTTGTTGTTGTTGTTTCAGCGGGTCATGAAACGTCGACATTTATCAGAGGTGTCAAGAGAACGTAAGAGCACATAAACTTAATTGAAATTTAAAAATTGGTTCTGTATCTCACCGTTAAAAAAGGCACTATTTTTTTGATGGTGTGAATTATTTCTTAAATTCATCATTTTCTTCTAAGTCGCCTATTGTTTAGGAGGTGAGTGAAAGATGATAAAATACGAAGCTTAATGACCATCAAAGAAACATTTAATAGAATTGGGACACACTATTAAGGCTCGCTATTATTTAAAAACCTTCAGTTTTTTATTCGCTAGGTTGGTACACAGTCAAAATTGGCACCAGGGAACCAAAATAAGTCATTATTATCACCATTCGCTTTATCAGTGATGAGTTAAATCTAAATTCAATTTTTTTTTAATTCTTACTAACTTGCTTAAGATAAGCTTAAAAAAACAGAAGAAATATTAGAGAAAAAATCTGTAATAACATACCTTAATGTATTTTGTTCTAAGCACCACGTCTTAATACCCTCGGATTATACGAATACACACTAATTATGTGTTAGGGATCATAAAGGTTTAATGTATAGGAAGTGCACACGCATTTGCTCGGAGGGAAAGCGGAAAAAACATTTAGGAAGTAGGACGTTCATCCAACCAATATCGAACCCCGATCTCCCCCATCTCCAGCAGTCTAGTCTAACACAAAAGTTGCGCGTTAAATCACTAGGCCACCGAAACGGATTACCTTCATATTATTTGTGCTATAATGCTTGTATAAAATAATACACTAAATTTTAAACATAATATATCCCCGTCCATGATTGTTAGTAGACATGTTTCCGACGGAAGTCTTCGTTTCTAACTGATATTACCGTTGTGGGGAAAGCAAGGCCGGAGGATAGACATTGTAGAGAAGTATTTTTCAAACTGTGTTCCACGGAGCCCTTGGGCTGCGCCATAGTTATCTCAGGCTCCGTGAGACCATTTTAGAATATTTTCTGTTTTTAAATATCTTCAGTAATAAGGATTGCCAATTTTTTCAAATCTAAATAAAGGCTCAACCAGAACATGTGATTTTTTCCACTTGTAGAATTTAACTGTCGTTATTGAATGTTCATAATATTAGTGTAAAATGTGTACGATTCTTCCAGAATGTATTTTTTCTGCTGCAAGGACTCCTTTGGTATATAGAGGTAGGCCTAGGTGAGGCTCCCAAGGAATTCTTGAAATAAATAAAAATGAAAGGGGTGATTTGGCTTTCATGAACACCAGCATCATTACCCGCTTCAATGGTCACATGGTCTAAGGCGTTACTCTCTCAATAGACTAGATTACCGACGACGGGAGATCGCGGTGCACCAGCGTTGCAAGTACGTATATTTGTACACAATCCCCAGTTACTTGAACCTAGAGCCTTTGTACAAATCATTTAAACATAAATGGTAATCACTAGAGCAGTCTATTTTGACTAACTCAATTATATCAAGCCCATGTTGCAAGTCCCAACCTAATAAGTGTATAATGTATTTTATATTTTAGCCTTGGTAATTTAAATAGAGAGGTAGTTTAAGATCATCAGCTACAGTGATGATCGTGGTTCGATCCCAGTCAGGTGTACTGAGGGTGGTTTTTTTCCTTAATGATTTCCCACTCTCTCTTCACGCCAATTCGGGTACACTTCCTCTAAAATCCAACCTTCCTCCATAACCCATTAGCGTAATTAGCAGACAAAAGTATACGAATGGGTAGTAAGACGCGTTGCTAAACAATAGCCTTGCGTCGGATTATGGAGAGGTCATCAATTAAGAATGTTTTTAAGTTTTCTTAGTTAACCAAATTTGTACGGTATCTGTGTAGTACGCTCGTTATAAAAGTGAACATTTGTATGGGAATACGCGTAAATTAAAATTATGGATTTTTGCTCATTACAGCGGTGATCTCGTAATAATGCATATAGTTTTGTTATAACAAAGTTCGACACATTCAGCGGTCAGTTTGTTACATCCATTACTGTTTCCAGCCTGTCACATGGGTCAGGTTTTTTTATTCAAGCCATTTGTTTTCTAGGCCTGTCACAACTTCATATGCCTTATAATCTAACTTAAGTATTGGACAAGCACAACATCCAGTTCCCGGCCATTAATTTATCACTGTAAAAGGGTAAATTCGTATTTTCATCAATGATAAATTTTTTGCCATGCCGGGAATCGAACCCAGGACCCTTAGGTCAGTAGGCACACTCTCTGTCGACTGAGCTAAGGTGTCGGACTTAACACCCGGTATGTACGGTGTTTGATAGACCCAGAGTATCTAAAAAAAAGTCCCAAAACTCTGCTAGGATAAATAGAGAGACTGATAGTCAGAGGTCCATGGGATGTCCTAACCCAATCCCAGGTAGAGTAATATGAGGACATTTCCGGTTGTGTAAAACATATACTCACACACACACACAAACTTGAAAAGCGCTAGTTTATTTTGTTATCAGCAGGGCCCGGAATTTGATGACCTAAACATTATTTTTTAAAAAAATTACCTATAGAATGACTCAAAGATTTAAAAAAAAGATCTTTTCAAAATATGACCTAAAAATATGAACGAAAATCCTTAACAAATACAAACGATAAAATCAACGCCCACTTTACAAATGTAAAATGTAAGGAGCATCCTTTAACAACCAGACTCTTACATTCTGATAAATATAACATTGATTTACAAACATCTGCTTCAGAAGTAATAGGTACTCCCTCCCAAACTTCTCCAGCGTAGTTACAGTGTCTCACCAAGAATGCGTGATTTACAACCAAACAAGCAAAGAGGATACAAAGCTCATGGACTACATTATCGTTTCATTTCGGCAATTGTATTTTGAAAAGAATATATATATATATATATATATATATATATATATATATATATGTGTGTGTGTGTGTGTGTGTGTGTAGAGAGAGAGAGAGAGAGGGAAAAATTATTAAAATGAATTTAATTTAATTGATATCGTATTCGGCGCCAACTGGGGGCAACCCTCTTATTTTTTGAGGTAAGTAGATTTTTTATTAAATAAGTAAATCCCCAGAAACTGCTCATGGGTGACACGAAAACCCCTTCTCTCAGGACCCCTGGATTTTACCTAAAGTTGTTTTTTTAATTGTTGGACACTTACACCAAAGTACTCCCTGGAGCAGATTATTATTCCTGGCTTAGACATCCTAACAACAGAAAATATTTATACCTGTGATACAATGTTTAAATTTACCATGCACATCAATTTGATAAATAAACCAATGACACCATGAAATGTATATAGTGCATGTAATTATTGTGAGAAGAAAATATGTCAACAAAGAAACCCTACCTAATATGGCATGCCTCCTATGATATAAAATTAATATAAGTAATGGTAACACTTTAAATAAGATGACAAAACAAAAAATAAAATTATGAATTATTACAGAAATATTCCTTGAAATGAAATGATAATATAACAGGTTTAGTTTAAAACAGGTTTAGTTTAAGTTGTATATTAGATTAAAATATTATTATTATCATTATTAGCACCGCGTCTTACTATCCGTTCGGGTTATTCGCACTTATGTTCATGTGTAATAATAGGGCGATTGTGAGATGGAATGGAGGACCTACAGATTAACGTGGGATCCGAACCACGGTGGAGGCCTGGAATTCCACACATTCACAAGTTGGGATTAATACAAGTCTTGTCAGAGGTGAAGGAAGGGTTTGTCAATCAGATCAATCCATGCCAGGACCGAGTATTGAACCCCGGAACCTCAACATAGAAGTCCGACACTTTACCCCTAAGACTGCCAGGTTGTCTGCTTAAAATATTGAGTTCTTTAAAAATATATAATATATAACTTGACACTTCTAATAGTTGGACGATTATAGATGAATTATTTTGTCTCGACCAATAATTCAGCTTGGTGAACTCAGTTTCAGGTAACTATTCTATACTAGGTTTTATACCTCACATTTTATTCCTGAAACTATCTCCTGCACTTCCTTAAAGGATATTCCTTACTTTTAAAGAGGTTTTTGCTTCCAAAGTGATGTTTAGTTATAGAAAAAATATATATTTATGATGGCCGAAATGGAGTTCATTCTTATATTTTTTAGCAATGTTTGCGAGTCAACAAAACAAAACCACTAACAATTAACAAACATATTTTCTTTCTTTTTAAAATACCTTCCGTTCTAGGAGAACTCTAGTTGCCGAGATTTACAACGAATAAAAAAAATCTTTAACTCTTTAAACAATGAAAGATAGTATTGTTATAAAAATAGCTTAATATTATAATTTGACAAATAAACATAAATCTTCTTTAAAATTAATTTTTAAATTTCGTGCCAAAAATCCAAACGTGAATAATAATCTCTTCTGCTAGAGTCAATTTGTTTTTCAAATGACAGCCAGATGTTATAAGCTTCCAATAACATAAATTAAATTAAGATCATAATAGTTCCGAAATAAACCACTCTTTAAAGCAGATAGCGTTAAAATCACCTACCAAAATAATAATAATAATAATAATAATAAGCATGGCGGGTTGGCAGTTTATGTATCAAAATAAAGAAGGAAAATTTAATAAAGTGAAATAAAGGTAAGTAGATTATATATCATATATATTTTAATTGTAAATATATAATTAATATTCGAAACTTTAGGAGTTGTGATTTAAATTTAAAACAAATAAACAGTAAAGTTGTCAACTTAATTTGGCATTTGAAAGACTGAGCCAACCGACTATTAAATGTATATTATAAGTAATTCTTTTAGCAAAAATAACGTTACAATATATATGCAATTAATATCCATGCATTTATAAAACATCGATACATCGATATTATTTAAAAATATACTTATTCAACGCAAATGCCTTAAAATGACTCATAAATGCCTAATGATTATTCCAAGATATCTTAAACTGCTTAAAAATGACATAAAAACGTCGCAAACCAATAAAACATAACATAAAATTTTATAATTACAAAAATGACAATAAAATTACCTATAAAATATACATTTCTACAACAACGGGATCATGAAGAGAGTTTATATACTTATTAGCATTGTATGTGACGAACCAGAAAAAAGTTAACATGTCATTTAAATCCAAGCCCTGGACTTTCAGTTATCACATTTAAGTATTCTATGAATAAAAAATACTTTAGTATAGTATTGTCATGTGTTTTATTAGTAGTAGTTTTTACATATACCAACATGTTAGATTATAAATTATAATGCACACACTTATTATTTTAACATTTGAAGAGTACATGGGAAATAGAGGGAAAGGACCATTTTAACTCAAATTGACTTAGTGCTTACATCTGTTAGACAATCCTCTTCTAATGCACTTTGGATTATGGTTGAAAGAGGTATCTGTGATTTTTTTTAAAGAAGTATTTTCTGGGTTTATTTTGAGGTTTGAGATATAAAAGAAGTTGTCCTGGGAAATGTGTGTAATGAGACTTTACCTCCAACTTACCCCATGCCCTTCATGCAGTTATTTAAAAAATAGAACACTTCTTTACGATTGCCATACAAGACTTTCATATTTTATAATTTATTTTTACAAATAATAACATAATGAGACATTTTTTACAAGAACTAAGCTTACTTATTTTTTAGATTGTTGATACATAGAAAATATAGTAAACAAACACGTTTTATGTTTATGGTCAAAATTAAGGAGCTCATGTTACAACTTAAGAACATATATCACATGCCCATCAACTCTGTGACACAGTCGGCTCGAAATGGTACATTTATACGAACACTATTGCACACGGATCACTTTTGATTACACATTAATGGAGATTAAGAGTTACTAGATGTTTATAATGAAGACAATTGTTGAAATATTAATTGATATTTGGATAACAACTGCGTTGAAAAGGCCGTTTTTGACCATTTTAGAATGGTTTCACAGCTAGGCATTGTACACAAATCTTTAATTTGTCTGATAGGAATATAATGTAGCTACTAACAAGAAACTTTGTCGCTTTGTCCTCCATCATACCCACGAAAAATTTCGAGTATTCATTCAAATACGAATGCACTCAATGCACAAATTTCTGGAATATCTTGAACTTTTCTTTTCCCTTTAACCTCCATGCCTCGAGCGAGCCAAGAGCTTAGATGGGACTGTTATGACCGCTGGCGCAGTCAGAATTCGTTTGTGGGGGTGGGAGATTGGGGGGTGTAAGTTTCACTGGCCAACTAAGCGGGGTCCATTGGTTTTACCCGCGGAAAATTTTTGAAAATTTAAGTACTGCAAAATGCAAACGCAGCAAAAGAAATACAATAATATCCAAATTAATTTAAAAAATTTAAAAATTGTCATAATTCTGTAATTATTATAACTATTAAGTTTTTATGGACACATTTTTATTTATGCATGCTACTAGAATATACAAACATGCAAGTTTCAATAAATTGTAATTAGGAAATTTGAGTTATAAAATTATTTTATAAGCTAAAATCTGAAAATTCAAATAAGCAACTTGCACTAACTCTTAGCTCACAAAATCACTTTTGTAATTGTTCGCTTTAGTCTTATGTTAATTTTCTTTGGCTTCATAGAAAGTTCATTGAGAACTTCATCCTCCCCACGTGGAAAAATCACATCTGGCCAGAAATGGTCCATATCTGCGACAGATATGCCCAGAACTGGGACAGATGAGGCAAATCTGGCATTCCCAGATCTGGCCAACTCCAGTTCTGGGCCAAATATTTCATTTTTCCACATGGGTCCGTAACTGACAGCTCTGGATGTATGTACATGAAGCTCATTAAGTCCGTCGTCATTTGTAGAGTTCCTCGTGTATGATCTCAGCAGCTTTAGGGACGAGAAAGAGGAAGGTGGGTAGCGAGGTCAACCCTGAAACCCCCTCCCCCCTTGGCTGCACCAGTGGTTATGACGCACTCTCTTAAACTCATTTAAACACAAATCGAATGAGACAGATTACAAACTCACAGTGTGTCAGTATATTTTGTTTTGACGTTTTAGTATTTATAATGTATGAAAAATCACACCTTTTTAAGTGCTATTATAAAGAGTCGGTTTTCAAAATTGACTTTCAATAGGTTCTTTACATGGTCGACATTAAACTGAAGTCGAAGGACTCATTATCCCTAGTAGAGATGATGTATGCTTCTAATCTAGTCCATAAATAACTACATATTATCATAAAGTGCTGCTTATAATTAATTACGGTTGGTGTCACTAAATTCTGATCAGACGCGAATCGTGTAAAATTACCATTTCGTCTGTTATGGGGACCTACCGGAGCGCTGAGACTCGTTGCAAGCATTCAGAATCCCTACGGGTTTTTTTAAGTTGTTTATTATTTCTAAATACGGTCCCTATCAAAACGAATATCAAAGGTATTTTCATATGCTTTCAGTTTTATAACTTTAAAAAATATGAAAAAAATTGCAAATTTAGCTGATTTTCAAATATGTTTCCCGTGAATGGATAGTAAACTAAAGCTGGCCTTCCTCAATAAAATGAAGTCGTTTTTTGTTATTAGGGTAGCAACAAAATATTTGAAGAATACAGTGGCGAAGCATGATAATAATTTCTGGGTAAGCTGAGCTATGAACACTCATAAAGGGACACACTAAACGATGTCGAAAATTGGATTTGTATGAAGTTACATCATACAGTACTGGCAGACTACTACTACTACTAATAATAATAATTATTATTATTATTTATTTTTTTTTGCCATACCTTCTGTGAAATATCTAATTTTAGTCTTGCTATGTTTCCTTTTAAATGCACTTTTCGTTCAAAAGACAAGGCCTCAGTAGAATTATTTAACGAATAGTAACTGAACCGAAATAGTCATTGTTGATGTTTACAGCTCTTACAATTTTTTTTTCTACGGTACATACACTAAATCATCTAATATTAATGATAGGTTTATATATTATAATACGAAATTCAAAACAACTCAATAATATAATAAAATTCAAGTTACAATCATAAAACTAAACTTAACTAATCTGTAATGAAATAAACCTTTGAAGCACAATCTGTATGGACAGAATGTAGCTCACGAGTCGGGGATAGCCGGCTTACTGGTCGCCTTCAGTGGCTGAAATGAACAGTTGCGCGCGCATTACCCTCCATAGCTCCTAGAAAGCCTGATTCCCCGGGTGCGTTTGACGGAAAGGTATCAGCTTATCTTGCCAAAAGTAACTGACACATTCACTTCGCGCGCTTGCTAACATGTCACTAAGCTTTAAAAAAGTCACCATTAAAATTTCAATTCATCTGTTTTATGTAAAGGGATGTTTCCTTTCCCTTTTCAAAACCTTTTGGAATAACTGAGCTTATTCTGCCTACCCTGACACCTTGCTAATGGAAGATTATTAAGGATTGTTTCAGTGATTTTGAAGTTTCAGAGCCGCCATTTCTTATAAGAGATACAGCAGTGTGAGGGTATTTTCCTTAGAGTAAGTGGCACCCTTACAAAGATTCAATGAATGGCCAAGATGGAAGTCTTTATTGTGATGGTCTTCAAACTTTTTGCTTAGTTATTTCTGGTTGAGACACCAGCTATTCATATCCTTGAAACTAAAAAGAGTTAAGTCGTACTTTGTAGTAATACGACCGCACGTCTTGTCTTTGAGAGAGACTATAATACACTCTGAGAAGGCGTATTTGAATAATCTGGCCCACAAGGAAGGCACTCATTCCGGTACTTCTCGGCAAAGTGTTTAAGTCCTCATCTACAGCAATTTAAGATTTAAAAAAAAGAAGAGCCGATATCAGTCTAGATATTAAATTTTAAAAGTGCTTGAGGTAAAGACAAGTGATACTTTCAGAATTAAATTTTATATAGTTCTAACTGTCGAAAACAGTTTAAAATGGAATAATGAAATAAAACTCCAGAAGTTTCATTCCCACGATTATAGTTTGCACCACATCTTACTATCCGTTCAGGTCATACGCATTTTAATTAGGTTAGGGAGATAGTGTTGAAGAAGGTAGAATTTTAAAGAATACGTACTAGCATTTGCGTGAAACGAGAATGTAAAATCACTTAGAATAAACCTCAGTACACGCCCAGCCAGGATTCGAGCCCCTACTTTCCCGATCAATGGCAAGCTAGACTTGAAGAACCTGATATTTATACCGTGTGGTCAGCGTTAAGGGTTGTATAAAATGAGTTTTTACGATTTTTTTGGACATTTTGTACCGTTTTTCAGAGAGCAAGGCCTATAAGAAAAGTCCGTTTCAATCGAGATAAATAAGGTGTGATATATTTTGATTCACATTAAGTGTGCAAATACAGCGATTATTCGACAATGTGTGACGACACGCTACGAAACAGATCATTCATCCATCTGCTAATGGCCCTTTGAAGTGATGAACGCCAAAATCGTCGGCGAGCTCAAAGTGCAATTTTGTTATCTCTAGTGTTGCTACCAGGTGTTTTATCTCTATGTTTTCTAAAGAGCTTGAAAATATTGTGAAGAAGCATCACTTCCGTGTACATAGAGATATGATAGTACTTTTTACACTCGAACACATGCCATACTTGTCATGCACATTAGTCATTTTCTTTTGAGGCGGGCCGCGTGGTGTCGTCCAGATGCT
Source organism: Timema shepardi (assembly GCA_902151425.1). NCBI lineage: Eukaryota > Metazoa > Arthropoda > Insecta > Phasmatodea > Timematidae > Timema > Timema shepardi. Next base: position 32,082 of record CABFVX010006112.1, read on the forward strand.
CAAGCAAATCAGATTAGTTTTATTTTATTTTAATTTTACGCCACGTCCCCTTTCAGGTTCTAGGCCAAGGCATTTTAATTAAGGTGAGGAGCTAGGGAAGAAAACGAGAGGGTTCATAGAAAACGTTCACGTATTTACGTTGCGAGAAAGTGTGAAACACTTTAGAAACAAACAAATCTCAACACACCTGGTCGGAATTCACACCCTGGTTTCCCTGTCACTGGACAGAAAATCACCTATATAATGTTTTATTGACAGTTAAGATAAATACCAAATCAAGTTTTCACTTAGTATGTATGCTACTTAACAAGCGAGGAAAGCCCTTGCACTGAATGTTCAGAAACTAAAAGCCCAAACTGCACATATAGTTTGTTTGAACCAAAATTAATACAAACTCCCTTTACAATTACATCCGGAAAACTATGCTAGTACCGTTAAATTGTGTTCAAAGTTTCGGCGTACAGCGCCGGTATAGAAAAGCTGTGCAAGTTTGCGTGTACAACAGGTTGTATAGGAGTTAGGCGCACGGCACTGCACATGTAATAATGGCAAGCACTTGCTGTGATGTAGGACCGTTAATGATGACCCTCAACACGTATTCCCATTTATAGATGGACTAGTGTGTTGTTTACTATTAATTGTGGTATGTTCTGCTGCCGTGCTCCAAGATGTCAAGGTGTGCAGTGGCATGCGCCTAACTCCTATACAACCTGTTGTACACACAAGCTTGCACAGCTTTGCTATCTCAGCGCTGTACGGCGAAATTTTGAACACAATTTAACGGTATTAGTAAAGTTTTCCGGATGTAAGTGTATAGGGATTTTGTATTACTTTTGGTTCAAACAAACTAGATGTGCAGTTAGGGCTGAGATTTTCCGAACATCCTGTATATAAGACTTTATAAATGATAAACATTTAAATCCAAATACACAGTGAAGACAGTAGCAGTAGAGGTCACGAGAAGGATAGAACCACCTTGATCAAACTTATTAGTGATGTAAGATCTAAGAATTTGTGAAGGTTTTCCTTCAGTTTGGATGTACACTCCATTTACTCTGGAAGGTAGCAGTCTCAACTTGACGGACTGTACCAGGAATAGCGAGACTTTTCCGACCAGTGTGCCACTTAAGGAGTAGCTGAATTTTGAAAATTGTCGAGTGTACGTTTTTAATGAGTATTTGAAATTTAAACGTTGTTGAATATTACAAAATGTAGTAAATATATCAAATCAAAATGTATAGTAATGCCTATACATATATAATATATGTTAGAATCATAAACTTTTCCATATTACTTTGAAATATGGGAAAAGTTGTATTTAATGTTGATTTTTTTCATATCTGTGTGCCATCCAAATCTTGTTTGTATGCCTTATAGGGTAAACTAAGGTTACACTCAATTCATGCTGAAGGATAGCAGTCTTAACTTGACTGATTATACTATGGCTATATCTTAAAGCTGAAGCATAGAAAATCCAAGCAAAAAAAACGTTCTACTTTTCAAAGTGGCGACCTGGTGGTCTAGGGGTAAGGTGTCGGACTTCTGAGCTGGGGTCCGGGGTTCAATCCTCTGTCCCGGCACATATTTATCTGATCACAAAACCCTTCCTTCACCTCTGACAAGACATCTTGTGAATGTGGGGAATACCAGGCCTCCACCGTGGTTCGGATTCCACGTTAAACTGTAGGTCCTCCATTTCATCTCACAATCACCCTACCATTACACATTAGCGTAAGTGCGTATAACCCGAACGGGTAGTAAGACGCGGTGCTAATAATAATAATAATAATAATAATAATAATAATAATAATAATAATAATAATAATACTTTTCAAAGTGATGTATGTTGGTACTTTACAAACATAAATTGTTATTTCAAAGAGAAATACAACAAAACTAAAAGTAATGTACCTTACAAACATGAATTGTTATTTCAAACATAAATACAACCATACTACTGGTAAGACCCCCGCCAAGTATGTAAAAGGAGGTCTGAACATGACTGAGTGCTAATGGTTTCAGTTCGAGTGTCTTACCCATGTTACGCGAAGTAAGGGTCAGTTCGACTTCATCCTCGTGAATCCACTTTCCATAGAGACCCGCCTCAAACATCCACAAGAGGAGCTCGTCTAACCTCTTCTGAAAAGGTGAAACGTAAGGGAACTGAAAAACTATAAGGATAAAATAGAAACGCGACTTCATAATATGTAGAAGGGGATAACCATTGTCATAGTAGTCGCTGAGTTTAGCATACAACCTGGTTATTATAAACGCATCTATATAGGCCAGAGTCCTATTAAAGGCCACCATATCCAGTATTTCTTTTATATCGTATATAACAGTAGCTCTTTCGAGTAAGGATTTTAAAAGTAGATCGTTTGGGTCTATCTGTTCCAAAAATATACCGACATCACCATTCATTATCTGTGAAGCTATCAGCAAGTTTGACTCGAACAATTGCTCCAAATTATCGATATCATGGTAGTAATGAGGCGTTGTCAGATAGCTTAGCAGAGAACCTTGATAGGCGCTCATCACCACCAAACTCATTAACAAACACGAACCAACAAAGTATTTCTGTGTCAAGGAAACTGCCGGAAGAATCGTGGCGCCACTTAAAAGAACTCGAAGCGTTTCAAAAAAGGTGTTCATCTCAAAAGAGTAGTCAAAGTTAAAAAGTTTCCAAAATATTGCGATGATTGGCAAAGAACCGAATACAAGTACCCATGTGCTATCAGTGAATGGCAAGATGATGTTCATATACTGTGGAACCCGAAAGGCCTTCGGCACTATTATTGTCAAATAACTTAGTTCACAGGCTATTGAAGATGTCAACATATTTTTGGTGTGCTTTATGAACACGTTTCCCAATATGTCCGGTGTCTCAATCTTGGTACTTGGGTTTGGTATCTTATCGTCAATTACGTCTTTCGACACAACTTTTTTCAGTGTTGCGTTCATACTTTTCACAAGTGTTTGGATAGCATTATATTCACTCTTAATTTGACCAGCTTTTAAACCATGCACTGTTCTTCCTTCTGATACTTTTATTTCATAGCCATTAATATTCTTTAATTTACCAGAAAAAATATTCACATTTTTAGATTTAGACAGCAATTTAGAAAGATCCCAGAATACACCATCGCTATGAAACTGGTCAAAAAACCACGCGGACCAGATGTTCTTTGGTGGAAAGTCCGATATGTGTTCGTAATTTGATAAGGTCATATTTAAATAAATCACTGCCACATTTAAAATACGATACTCATCCCAAGTCCTATAACATTCTTCTTTAAATTTGATTTCATTTTGAATCGATGATTTGGTTATAACTATTATAAACGGTGTTCTAGGATTACCTAAAAACGTTGTTCTAAATTCCCTTAATAATGTCCAAAAGAATTCGTCCATATTTTCAGAAAACCAAAATATTACATTTGGTGTGGCAAATGCACCATTAGTGAGAAACTCATCGGGGAACGTAGCAACCAGGTCAAAAACATTTCTCTCGTTGATGTGTAGAGTTAAAACAGAGAAATCCAAATAATCCAAAAGGTGGACTTGCTTCAAAAAAGTGTTTGAAAGAAAAACACCGTTTTTTTGTATTAAAACAACAGCCATTGGACTTGCCCAATTTGACCTAACATTGTGGAGGATGGACTTAGTAATATCCATGAAGTGTTCAGTGGTTTTGTCAAATTGTTCAATAATTAATCCAGCTACTAAGTATTTAACAAAGCACATGAATAAAACAGGTGTTACCAGCTTCATTTTATATTTCTCTGATTATAAATGATGATTTGTGGGAATTTTATACATATATAATCTTATATTTAATATATATACATATACTCTTATGTTTATTTTAACTATTTCCACGTACACTAAACAAACTATATAAAGAGGTGGATTTCACTTTCGGATGAACGTATTAAACCAAAGATATTTTAAAAATTGAGACGGTTAAAAGTTTTGAGATTAAATTATAGGTAATTTATGACAGAAATATCATGCGCGAACAAAACTATTATTTGAAGGCTTGTGTATCTTTCAATAGCAAATTTGCTAATAAAGTATTATAATGAAAAAAACTAACGACATTGTTTCGCTATAGAAAACAATTAACATTTGTAAAGCTTAATAAAATGTTTATTTAAATCCAAGCTTCTAAAGAAATATGTGATTTTTTTTAAACACAGATTAAATAAAAGCACAAACATTTTCTATTAGAATTACTAACAAATTAATAAATGTAAATGTTATTTCGAATAAGTAGCTAACTCTACGCTTCACATTGCTATAATGCAACGCTGCGTGGAAATAAGTTATCTTTTAATCTTATTGGTAGTATGCTGTTGGGTAGTTTTAAAATATGATTATTATTTTTTACGATGTATAGATTTCGCTTTACAAATGGACTATTCATTTATTTAATGGCCTAATGTTTTACTCGTGTTTATGACCCAAACAGCCGCTTTTGTGTTGACGCGACATTATGTGGTAATGGTGTCTTCATTGATTATAATAGATATCAATCTAATATCAGTCTAATGTCGTTTGAGATAATACACGTTTAAATCTAAATAAGACCATTTAGTTTATATTTCCCTGGTGACCATACAATGTATTTGTGAGTTTCCAAGTAAATGTATATAGTAATTTGACTAACAACAGTGCTATTTTCTCCAAATGCATCCATTCGGCGAAAATTAACACTATGCTTCTTAGACCAAATTTTTTTTTTTTTTTAATTTGAGCTGTAAAAATAAGTAGCTGTTTAAAAAGAATATAATATTGATTTTATGGCCTTTCCTGTAGATTGTGGTTAAAGGTATACCTAATCTAGTTTTATAAAATTCAAACGTACTTGGTAATTTTGTATAAGTCAGTGTATTAGTAAGACATTGAAAAATTAGGAACAATTTACTTTAGATAATATTTGAGGTTAAAATGTGTATTATTTTATTATATTCATCGGCGAGTTATATTCTAGAGGGATTCTCATTATTTGGTGCATCACAAGATAATATTAGCAATATATAAATTTAATTATCATAAGACGTAGAAGCTTGCTCTATTTAAGAGCAAGATGTCAAGCCAAAATATATTTTAAAATGTCCCGGCTTTCACAGTCTTTCTAGAGCCAATGCGTTTTTCCAGACATTATTTATAAATATCCAGTACATTGCAAACATTGTGTTACTAATGGCGAAACACATTCGCATTCATAAATTGTGTTTCTATGAAGGAGTTAAAGATTATCAGCATAAAGCAATGGAATATTGGGTATTGCGATCTAAGTTAAGAGTTCATTGAGATCATATTGATCCATTAAAAGATTTACTTTCACCGGTACAGTTTAAAACTGTTGAGAAAAACATTCTTTAAGAGATTTTTTTTCTTCCTATAGTGTAATTGAATTCTCACGCATGCGTATATTCATGACTCACCTTTGGCTAAGGACGCGCGTTAGAGGGGTGGAAAGATGGAGTGAAAGGACGACACTTAAATCAAATGTTGTAAATAAAGGTTAGTATATTCAATTGTGTTAAAATAAATTTACTGGGTGTATTAACTAGAAGAACAAAGTTATTTTTAAATATTGTAGATAGATTCGAGTAAATTTTTGGTGAATACGAAAAATTTCCAGAAATTTGATTAAATTATCCGATTTTTCCATGACTTTTTCCTGGCCAAGCAAATTCCCTTATATATACCCATTTTCAAGGTTTCTGGACACCCTGTAGAGTTAACATTCCAATCATGAGCTGGAAGAACATTTAGGAATGAGAAGTGTAATTTAAGTTAATCAAGTGATGTACGGACGCTATGACAAGGTTTTTGATAATTAGGTAATTGAAATATCTAAAAAAGGTTTTGAGCTGCAAATTTGCATAAAAATCACTAAACATAATAAGTATCGCTAATTTTACTACAAACCTCATAATTTTAACAATCAATAACATTTATTTAGGCGCTTTTTTACCTGTGTATGAATAGTTTTACTAGTTTTGTTTGGGCGGGAAAAAAATTCAGTTTAGTAATGAAGTCGTTCAGTAATAAAAACATCAGAAATTATTGTTTTACTATAATATTGTGGTATATTTATTGTTCCATACACTTTGAATAGTAATGATTCTTCCACCTCTTAATTATTTAAAAATATATTGTATTTCAATTAGTTCCCATTTATTTTATTTTACTGCAAATTCAATTTTATTTCATTGGACATGGCAGACGGGATAGTAGGGTATTTCTATATTTTATCTTTGCAGTCAGGACAATGTGATACCAATCCTAAGCCCCCTTCCCCACTCCCATCCACCACCGCGCGCCCCCTCCCCAACACACACACACACACTTTGCACGTGTGAGTAAACCTTTAACATGTTGCCCAACTGTAGGAGAAATATGGTACCTTTAGACCTGTGTAAACAAAAACTTAAGTACGAAAACCATTTTAAAAATAACATACTAGGCCTATAGCAACACCTACCGTAACACTAAATATTAACCTTGCGTCTGGAGTTGTAATATCTGGGTAGTAGGATGAACTTACAAACAATAATTATACTTATTATTATTATTATTATTATTATTATTATTATTATTAGCACCGCGTCTTACTACCCGTTCGGGTTATACGCACTTACATTAATGTGTAATGGTAGGGTGATTGTGAGATGAAATGGAGGACCTACAGTTTAACGTGGAATCCGAACCACGGTGGAAGCCTGGCATTCCACACATTCACAAGATGTCTTGTCAGAGGTGAAGGAAGGGTTTGGCAATCAGATAACTCTGTGCCGGGACCGAGGACTGAACCCCGGAGCTCAAACACAGAAATCCGACACCCTATCCCTAGACCACCAGGTCACCAATAATAATTACACTTGAATGAGAGTTTTAGGATGACTTTTTTTCATATATGTTAAACCAAATGATTATTCACCAGTACTGTCGGGCATTTACAAGGGAATATGGCGAAATGTCTAGTTTAATTATAGTCCATGAGAAAGATTTAACTGAAAAATATTCAAATTTACTCTTTCAAAAATCTAAGTGATTAAGTTAATAAATGTATCATACCCCAGAGACAAGGTAGTCTTGAAATCTGTATCGCCAGCCACTCGTTTAGAGTTCTGGACTGTATCACTCATATATATATAAAGTAAATGTCATCAATTGATAGATATATATATATATATCAAGTGAATGTCATCAATTGACCAATAAAAGCAAAATGTATACTTGATTAGTTGTACTGAGGTCGATGTTCTGTGAATTTACATCCTCTCAAATCAGAAACCATAGCTGAAAAGTTCTCAGGCAACTAGCTCTAAGGCTTGATTCACACACGTCCATCGGTTGGTTTTGAAATTTTATTGTCTCTCCCAAAAAAATATTTCGTCGAACAGAGCTGGAAACGCTGAAAATATTTTAGCTCAAGTAAGTACGCTCAGTGGATGGCATTGAAATTTTATTATTGGTTCAGATCTCGACCCATGGTCATATTTTGCTGTTTTTCGGCGTATTTGTGAATCCACAGTAATAAGATAGGAGCAATAATCCAGCGCATAATGCCTTCTCGGTTCGGTGCGAGCCATTAATATATTTTATTTGTCCGCAATGCATTGAAATCAGGATGGTTGTGCGCCTAGCCATACCGTCTTTACAAGTTTGCAGGTGGCTCCTCTAGATCACCATCAAAGCACCACCAAACAAGCAAAGGTCCCTGGGTTTTAAATTATCCTGCCATCGCGATTCTCATTTTTCATCTTCCACCCGCTCGCATCCAGCTGCTCCGGAAAAGTGTTCCCAGAAAAGTTACCGTCAGAAGAGAAAAAGAAAGAAAAAAAGGTGGGTAAAAAAGATGAGAAAATATTGTTCTTCACTTCCGTAATGTCTTGGCACTGAAGTATAACCGTCGATTCTTTTTTTTAAACCTTTTCAGATCTTTTGGTTTCTCATGAATTAAATGTTTACAATCTTCTCAAACTTTATTTATTTTTACTGCCTGAGGAATTTCTAAAAATATATTTTAGATTTAAAATAAGTATCTCTCTTTGAGGGAATCCGAAGCCTCCAACCAAGCTTACCTTGGATTATTTGACTATGGTATAGCCTATAATATAGGGTCATAGCTGCTATATTTCACGGTAAACGGAGTGTACATTTACCCTAAGTTTTGCTTTCTTTATCCCTAGTTCCTACCCCATTAGTGTAGTTACGCGGACATGTCGGACGGGTGGTAGTACTCGGTGCAACAAAGCTATGATGATTATAAAAAAGGATGCTAACATTATTGAAAAGGTTTATCTGATTTTACGTATACAGTTGTTGCAGTTTACGATTCAATTAGATTGAAATATCAACTCAGATGTTTGGGGGAGCTATGCGTACAAGGGTATGCGAAAGGAAATAGCAATCCTCACCCCACACCCCTCCCCTTTTCCTCTACCCGGCGCTAGAAACCCAGTAAGCCCGGAAATAACGCGTCGCCGGAAAATTTGTTCGACTGCAGCCGCCCTTTGGATCCGAGGGCCGTAACGATTGTTTGCCGCCCCCTCCCAATAATTTTCTCCCTCCTTTCTCTCTCTTTCCACCTCTCATTTCGGCGTGATCTCTCTGTCGGTCCTGTTTTTCTGAATTGCACATAGTATTTGATGCGAGCGGTGATTTTCAGATTTTGATCTTAATAATCTTTTCTAGTAGCACCCGACCGGGCTATCCGCATATTTCCACTATTCTGGTAGGGATGGGGAAGGTATAATTTAGGAGTGTACTAGCATTTGCATGCAGTTATAGTGAAAATCCATTTACAAAAACCATCTAAGTACCAACGGCCTAGATTCAAACCCCGACCTCCCCAGCATTGTCAAACCAACCAGACGATACTGACGCCTTAGTCCATGTGTGCCTACCGATGTGGGTAAAATATTTTTGTGTACACGTGTATCTATGTTCATAATAGATGGGCACCTTATAGTATATATAAAAATATTATGTTATCTTGACACACTTAGAACAAATATATAAGCTGATGTTGGTTGTAAGAACAGTTCAGAAAATGAATATGTTATTTTATAGCTAGTGATAATATCTATCAAAAGTTATATCAACATGACTTGATGTATGAATATATTGAAATAGTTTTAGTAACTTAGTATCTATCAGATACTGTTCTTCCTACTAAAATCAGCGTACATATGTTAGTAAAAAGAACCTAAGAGTAAAAGTATTTATCTTACTTAAGTAAAAATTGACACCAATTTTCATCATAGAATAATGATCAACTTAATGTTCAATTAACATAATGTAGTGTAATAACGACGTAATGTAGAAGGTTTTTTTTTTAAATACAAGTCGTCGGTAAGGTGTCGAACTTCTGTGCTGGGGTCCGGCGTTCAATCCTCGGTCTCGGCACATATTTATCTGATTACCAAACCCTTCCTTCACCTCTGACAAGAGGTGTATTAATCACAACTTGTGAATGTGGGTAATGCCAGGCCTCCACCTTGGTTCGGATTCCAAGTTAAACTGTAGGTCCTCCATTTCATCTCACAGTCACCTTACCATTACACATTAGCGTAAGTGCGTATAAACCAAACGGGTAGTAAAACGTGGTGATAATAATAATAATAATAATAATAATAATAATAATAATAAATAAATAAATAAATAAACGTATATCCCGACCGGGTAGTAAGACACGGTGCTTATAATAATGCAGAGCGCAGCCCATGGCATGTGAATACAACAATGTACATTATTATTATTACTATTATTAGCACCGCGTCTTACTACCCGTTCGGTTTATACGCACGTACACTAATGTGTAATGGTAGGATGATTGTGCGAGATGAAATGATGAAGGACCTACAGTTTAACGTGGGATCCGAACCACGGTGGAGGCCTGGCACTCCACACATTCACAAGTTGTGATTAACACGTCTTGTCAAAGGTGAAGGATAGGTTTTGGCAATCAGATAAATCTATGCCGGGACCGAGGATTGAACCCCGAACCCTCAACACAGAAGTCAGGCACCTTAACCTTAAACTAGCAGGTCACCAGAAAAGTACAGCCAGTATATTTTAAAGCTGCCCGATAAGCGACGATACAATCCATGCTGTACCTGCTATATGTCACATGCACGCTAAAATGGTCACCGACTAGGCCTTAGGCGAGGCAACTTCCCAAAATTACCAAATACCAGTCAAGGAACTCTCTTAGTAATGATATACGATATATTTCGGGGGCACAAAGTGACTTCACAGAGGATGATTGTTGAATACCCACACATTCCCCTTTTCACTAACCTCTTCTTCCCTCAACACATCGGTTAATTGGACTAATGGAGTCTGAAGTGAAGCGCCAGACCAAACGTCAATCAGCCACGGCTGTCAAACATGTCAATACGGAGCAACATGTCGGTACCGATCCCGATAAACGCGCATCGGTTAGCACACAGACTATTGCTGCAGTCTAATCCCTGATTTATTTGTCAATGACGGGGAGGTCGGGGCTTAAATCCCGGTCAGGGTTAAATCTACACGTGGATCCCCCCCTCTTCCTCCAAGCAAATAAGGGTACATTTTCTTTGAATTCTACGTTCATCCCTACCCCTAATATTGGAAGAATAGGCTTTGCGGATAGCCCAGACGAATAGTAATATGCAGTGTAAACAATAATTGTCCCTTGCAATGCAATGTTAAATTAGTTTGTCCTAGGTTCAGTTGGTTTAAAAAAGTGTCGTGATTATATAACCTGTGTTTACAAAATGAGTGCACATTAACAACATTTATTTAATTTATTTGAAGTATTTAATGTGCACCTTCGGAAACGACTGAATATATAAGCGCTATATCATTTATATGAGCGAGCGCGAAAGGATCTACTAATTTTTCCGGGAAAGGTCTTTGCACTTACCTTCCAGGATTATTTTATACGCCTCAATCGACATGCGTTTGTCGGCTTTGCTTCCTCTCCGAAGGAAGTTGTGCTAGGGATTTTGATCTTTCAATAAAAATTCGTTGACCTCAGCTCGGTTTGAACTCAAATATTTGATTATGAGGCAAACCCTTTACTTCAAGACCA
>CABFVX010006113.1:32943-43168 GCA_902151425.1 Timema shepardi
TATATATATATATATATATATATATATATATATATATATATACATACACACACACACACACACACACAAACACACACTTTACATCCATTACTATTTCCAGCCTGTGGTTCAGGTCGAGTATTTTCCAAACCAAATATTTTTCACCATCAGCTTGTTAGGCCGGTCGTAGCTTCATGTTTCATATAATCTAACTTAAGACTAGGACAGACACAACATCCAGTCTCCGGCCGTTAATTCATCGGTGTGAGAGTGTAAACCTACATTTCACCAATGATACATTTTTCGCTCATGCCAGGAATCGAACCCGGGAACCTCAGCTCAGTAGGCAGGCACGCCACCGACAGAGCTAAGGTGTCGGATATATATATATATATATATATATATATATAGGTTTTGTACATCCAAGTGTCACATATATATATTTTTTTTTTCCATACCCTTTTCACATGCCTCATTCGACATGGTCTAACGGCTCTATTTCTCACCCGAAGGAAGCTGTACAGCGGATTTCCATCTTGTGGTAAAAACCACTCAACCTCACCCGGGTTTGAACCCTGAATCTCTGGTTCTGAGGGAAGCCCTATAGACTACGCCAAGACCATTGAGGTCGTAATAAATACATTATTTTATATTTATCTAAAAATGCTTTTTTAAAATTATTTATATTTTTTATAAATAACATGATTAAACACATGGAGAGTTTATCTCTACAGTTTGATATCAACTTTACAACAACAACAAAACTCCCCTCCTCTTCAACCGATTCTTATTCACGAACTACGTCTTTTTTTAAAATTTACTTTTAATTTTTTTTATCGACACTGTGACTTTTTGGTGCGGGCCCCTCTATTTAAAGGCCAAGGTCACAGTCTAGTCACGTGATCACCTACAATAAAACTACACGAAACATTAAAACAAAACAACATAATATCGTGTCTAAAAAGAAGAATAAAATGAGTTTTTTTAATGATGACTGGAAGAAAACATTTCGTGAGAGATTTTAGTTTCTTTTTTTACGGGGAAGGGGTTGTTTTTATCCCTATCAGTGGAGTTTTACCAAATGCAACTTGCATCATCATTTTGTTATTAGTGTGTGTTTTTTTACTTGTTAACCTTGCCATGAGTGCATGAAGCTGCCACTAGGGGCATTACCGCTGGTGTGGGAGGTCCGGGTTTGAAGTCCATTTCCTCGTGAGGGTGTTTGTATTGCGTGAGATAAGCTGGAACCAGGGACAGTAAATAATAAAATAAATAACTGTGTTGCTTTGTGTGTTTAACAGGCACTCTCTAAACACTAGACTTCCAGATACGACCTAGAAACTAACTCAATCTAGAACATTACACACCAACTCCTAGCACCTACTCGTACTTATTCTATATCAGGATGAACTAATATAATTATACGAATATTAAATACAGGATGAGTCACTCACTAAAGGTTCCAAACCTTTGTCATTATAATCTATTTATCTATAGTTCATTAATTCACCGTCACTCGCATGGTCTAACGCGCTACTATCGCAGTAGATTAGACTACCGATGAATGGGAGATCGAGGTTCAAATCTTGGTCTGGTGTACTGAGGGTAGTTTTTACTAAATGTTTTTATACTCTCCCTCCACGCAAGTGCGGGTACACTTACTATACATATAAAATTTCCTAATCTCATTAGCGTAATTAATACATAAACGTGTAACCCGAATGACTAGTAAGACGTGGTGCTAAATAAAAAAGCTCACAGCCTGTTAACTGATTTACACTCGATGGATATTTGCGAGCACACTTCTGTTTTAACGGTTCGTTAAAAAAAAAAGAGGCAAAAACTGTAGCTATGCATACTTAATAAGACAAGGTCACGGAAACTCGATTGTGTTGAGCAAAGCTTGGGAATTTTGGCGAGTGAATCAACCTGTATATTCGTCAGCATCACTGGGAAACGAACTAAGGTCCCCAAGAGTTGTGGTCGACCACTCTCATCACTTAGCCTCGAGGTCGATTCACTGCACCTATAATTTTAATAGGTGTCCTGGTGGTCTAGGGGTAAGGTGTCAGACTTCTATGCTGGCGGCCGGGGTTCAATCCTCGGTCCCGGCAAAGATTTATCATTCATTTCATCTCACAATCACCCTACCATTACACATGAGCGTAAGTGCGTATAACCCGAACGGGTAGTAAGACGCGGTGCTAATAAGAATATAATTTTAATAACTCATTTTCGTTTACTAGATGATTTAAAACATGGTACTGTCTTTACTTAGGCTACCATAAAAACAAAAAGTTATACAATCTTTTTTCCAACTTAAAACCTTACTTCGTTTCTAGCCCCGACTTATCTGTCACTGACAAACCAGACAAGACTCACGCCTTTTAAAAGAGTAAAGACCACAAGGCCACAGGTAGCGATTTAATCTCCCGAGTTGGGGATGTGTAGGACAGTTTTATAAGAAGTGCATCCTCATTTTCGTGGAAAAAGGATGTGAAAACCTACCGTGATACATTGCGTGTGATTCTACCACTCCCACCATAAGTGGCCTAGGTTCGAACTTTATTTGACCTCCACGCTGTCTCTCAATAGCTTACACAGGATTGCGAAGTGGAGGTAGGGGGGGTGTGGTCCTCAAGGGTGTGTAGGCGGAGGTTTCCCCCAACCGCAGGAGGTAAACATTTTTTTACCATTATATACACCCATAAGATTTTTTGGAAGGTTTTTTTATTGGTATTTGTTAACTTGATCATTTATATTTTTACCATTATAAACGTGATAATCTAACAAAATAATAAATAGATAAATAGGTAGACCTAAATTAAAGTTGACTTAACCATCACAAAAATCACCGATTATTTATAATGGGTAAATGTCTAACCAATGTGCAACTACAGTAGCCCCATGGCTTCTTTGGTACTGAATGACAGCTCACAGCTGACGGCTTTGAAAAGTTACCAGACCAAATTATGTATCCCTACGCCGAACCATGTGATCTGCAAAAACATGTGTTTAGCAGCCGTCACTTCTGACGGTCAAAATTTAGGTATGTACCTAAATGTTGACTGTAAGAAGTCAGCTGTGAGCTGTCAGTTAGCAAGCACCAAAGAAGCCACGGGGCTAATGTAACTCCTCGATGGAACCACGTGTGAAACTGGGAGATTTGGAACCTGCCGCAATCTTAAGGTCTTAGGCCACCTCCTAGACTGCAAGTACATCATTTAGGACTATTAGGGAGGATCAACACAAGGATGTTTGACACTTGATGTTTTCTTTGCTCACAATGTTTAACTGGTCATAACTCCCTCCCCCAACCCCTATTTAATATTTTCTTCGGATCTGCGTAGATCTCGGGACACCCCCAAACTACAGAAGGGGAGGGGGGGGGGCACGCTACTATAGAATGGTATATTTTAAAGAACATTTCTCAATTTGACTTTATAAATGTTGATTAAAGGCTCCTTACCACTGACATGATATTTTGTTTGTAATGTATATTACGTCATAAATAAGAGAATACTTTTTTAATAAATCGATTTAATTTATCTAAGCTATTTAACGTGCACTTTCCGAAACCACATCCAGCCTCTCCCCCCCCTTCCCTCCCACCGGCCATTAATTCATTAATTGTGAAAGGGGAAAACTCACATCTCACCAATGATAAGTATTTTGGCCATGCTTGGAATCGAACCCGGGTGATTTAAGTTAAGGTCTTCATAATTGTATTCGAGATACTTTTTTTTTAGATTTTTACGAATCTTGAATATCATACATAGTATTTGAAAGTCCCATCCAACTCTTGATGGTATTCAAAGGAAAATATCGATGTTAGTGAAGTATCGATATTTTTTTTTTCTACAACCCAAGTTAGTCCCAACAGAAAGTGCGCAGTGAGGCGGGCGGTCACAAACAATGGCCTTATTGTTTGTTAGCTGTCTGGTCCCAATGTGATAAGCTTGAGGTAAGTAGCGGAGCATTGAGAGGGGGAAGAAACAGGTGAGCGTAGCATTGCTATTAGTCTCACATGTTACCAGGAGAAAAGAAGAAGGAAGGAGGTTGCATGACTCATCCCTGTGATCAACAAAGGAGCAGGTTTCTGAAAGGGTGAAGCTCGACATTGTAAGGGCTAACTTTACAACTTTGATACTAAGAAGCAATGTCTAGTAGGAAGAAAGTTTTTAAAACTTAATTTTTTTTTTGCAGTCAACATTGGTAACATTTCACTATATATTAGTTTTTTATTTTATATATAGTGTCTATATATTTATTCGTTTTGTTTTATTTTTTAGCACCACGTCTTACTATTATTATTATTATTATTATTATTATTATTATTATTATCACCGTGTCTTACTACCCGTCCGGGTTATACGCACTTACGCTAATGTGTAATGGTAGGGTGATTGTGAGATGAAATGGAGGACCTACAGATTAACGTAGGATCCGAACCACGGTGTAAGCCTGGCATTCCCCACATTCACAAGTTGTGATTAATACACGTCTTGTCAGAGGTGATTAGGGAGGTTATATTCATATGAAATGTACACGCATTTGTGTGGAGGGAAAGTGTAAAACCATTCTGAAAAAAAAATCCCTTAGTACACCCAACCTAGGTTCGAACTACGATCTCTCCCGTCATCAACAGTCTGGTCTACCGCAAGAGTAGCACTTTAGACCAACGAAGCGGGTAGAGAATATATTATTCCAGCCCTTGAATTCAATATTGGTCTGAAAGAACATCCCCCCCCCCCCCCTTTTCAACTTACAAAAAAAAAGGGTCGTAAGATTTAAAAAAAAAGTAAAAGATTACATTAAAAAAACTGGTTTGTATTGTATCATATTTTACCCCTCCAACCTATATGCGTGTGTGTGTTTTTTTAAAAGAATTGATATGTGAAAGATTAGTTTTTACTACTACACCTGATGGTGGACAATTGTACGGAACAGGTGAGTCAGGTAGGAATAAAAAACACTCTTCCTTTTTTAAATCGAGGGGAGTAGATGACAGGTGACAAGGGCTGAAGGTCAGGTAGTTTAAAAAAAAAATGTTTAGACCTATGATGAAAAAAAAAGGTGTGATGGGTAAGGTGGATTATGGAAAATTACAGCCACAAAAGAGAGAAAACTTTGAAGAAAATGAAGTCCAAAATATAACTGCAGCTAATAATAATGTTATAAGAAAAGTTTTATATTTCACAAAAAAAAGTGTAATGTCGAGCTATTGTGTTTATAAAATAAAGAGCAAACTCTCATATAGTTTGGTAGCTCGAATCCCAGCTGAGGTACTGAAGTATTTTCCCCGATTTTTTTTTTTTCATTCTTTCTCCGCGTGAGTCCCGGTAAATTTCTTCTAAATTATACTTTATCTATATCCCAATATGCGAATGAATTGAAAAATGACACCTGGACACGGGAATTGAACCCAAGACCTTTATTTTAGCGCGTCAATACTCTGCAATTAAGTTATTCCAAAATTGACCCCTGCTCAGGGTTATTCTTAACTTGTATTGGCGCTCTAAGCCAAAGGTATCGAGTTCAATTCCCATGTTCAGTAATTATAATCATTCAACTCCATCGCTTCGCCTTTCATATATGTATATATACACTTAATTGTATACCATATATCTCATTAGTATAAATAGATAGTGAGGATAAATCTGACCGGTGTTTTAAATTGAATTTAAAAAAACTATACATGACACAAACACACATGTGCAGAACGTCAAACTTTGACAGCTAAAAGATTAAATTCTAGTTTATGACTTATTATTTTTAATAACAGAAAAGTTAGAGATTATCTATAACGTTGACACTAGTTGATATGAGGATGTCTAAACTTGTGCTAAATAATATTATTAAAATCCACTAACAAAATGTACAGGGTGGGTTCGAAACAATTAGTCTGATAAATGACGTGAAAATTAACACTTTAATTGAAAAGTAAATATTCACTAGCTAAATAAAAGCAAACTTAATACTACACTTCTCCCCTTTTTGTAGATAATATCACTCAGGTGAGTTCCACCGGACGTTAGACAAATCTCACCACCATGTTCACCACTTTCCTCAGCGTAGATCTTCAAATTGTTTCCGACCCACCCTATACAATCCATTTACCCTGAAAGATGATGTTTTACCTTGACAGATTACACTATGAGCCTATCTAATAAGCTACAAGGCCTCTATCTATTTATGTAAACGGAGTGTACAAAGTTTTTTTTTTCTATGAGCTACCTTTTTGTTTCCAGTGAATACCTGTAAAAAAAAAGTGAGAATCTATTATATAATATTGTGTAGTCATATTATCTTGAGCTAGCTGAGAGAGACTAGAATAGTCATAAAAAAAAGAAAAAAGTCAGAAGATTTGAGGGCAATAAAGCACACCAAAAAAAAAAACCTCGTCTTTCCTTTCCTGTCTTTTTTAAATGGAGGAGGCGATATTGTTTAGGGTCGAGAAAAGAAAGGAAGATGTGGCCAAAAGAAATAAACGTCTAAGATAAAAATTCAGCCGAGCAACTGAAAGGAAAAATAGGTCCCACAGGCCACAACAAACCTTCCCAAAAGTTTAGTCACGCGTTTCTAAACTTTCAAGCGACAGCATAAAGCGACAACGCCGTCAAAGTAAAAACAAAGGTTATACTTGAAACGGATATTCATTAGTCTCATGACGTTTGGATAAGGATATTCATTAGGTCTCATGCCATCTGGATACGGATATTCATTAGGTCTCATAGCAGTTGAATACGGATATTCATTAGGTCTCATGCCGTCTGGATAAGGATGTTCTTCAGGTCTCATAGCAGTTGAATACGGATGTTCATTAGGTCTCATGCCATCTGGATAAGGATGTTCTTCAGGTCTCATGCTATCTGAATACGGATGTTCATTAGGTCTCATGCCATCTGGATACGGATATTCATTAGGTCTTATGTCATCTGTATACGGATGTTCATTAGATCTCATGCCATCTGGATACGGATATTCATTAGGTCTTATGTCATCTGTATACGGATGTTCATTAGGTCTCATGCCATCTGGATACGGATATTCATTAGGTCTTATGTCATCTGTATACGGATGTTCATTAGGTCTCATGCCATCTGGATACGGATATTCATTAGGTCTTATGCCATCTGGATACGGATATTCATTTGGTCTCATGCCATCTGGATACGGATATTCATTTGGTCTCATGCCATCTGGATAAGGATGTTCATTAGGTCTTATGTCATCTGGATACGGATGTTCTTCAGGTCTCATAGCAGTTGAATACAGATGTTCATTTGGTCTCATGCCATCTGGATAAGGATGTTCATTAGGTCTCATGCCATCTGTATACGGGATGTTCATTAGGTCTTATGTCATCTGTATACGGATGTTCATGGATCTACTGGACATCTTACTATAATGAAATAGTAAATCCATACTCGAACCAGTGAACATGAAGTTTAAATGTCAAGTTTATTAAATCTAGTTTGTTTTAGACTGGGAAGTCAAGGTTAGATTCCCAGCTGGGTGTTTTAAGGGTGATTTTCCTAAACAATTCCTCACCCTTCCTCTACGGAAATGCGGGAATATTTCCTTTAAATACTACCTTTCTCATTCCTAGCCTTATAGCGTAACTTTTCATTTTATTATATTCTAGCGTTATTTATAGATTGTTTGCACCGCGTTTTACTACCTTCTCGGATTGTACGCCTATGTACTAATTACACTGATGTGTTAGGGATGAAGAAGATTTGATTTAGAGGAAGTGCAGCCGAATTTGTCTTGCGGGAGAGTGGAAAACCACTTTGTGGGGGAAAAAACCTTCAGTGCACCTAGCCAGAATTCGAACCCCGATATCCCCACAATTGGCAGTATAGTCTATTGCGAGAGTTACGCCTTAGACCATGCACCCACAAAAGCAGGTCTTATTGGTAACTATTGATGATATCTATCAAAAAATGACAGCTGCAGATCACATGACTTGACGTATGAATACGTGAAAGTATATCTAGTAACTTTTCTAGCCCCCGCCTCGGTGGCTTAAGGCGTCCCTCTCGCGTTAGACTAGTTAGGTTAGACTAGTTAGACTAGACTGCCAATGACGGGAAGATCGAAACTCTATCCCGGTCAGGTGTATTCAGGATGTGTTTTTATTTCACTCTCCTTCGACGCAAATGTGGATTCACTTCCTCTAAATTCAACCTTATCAATCTCTAACAATTATAGTAATTATTACCCACCTCAGTGGCGTAGTTAGCTAACGCGCTAGTTTCGTGTTGAGCTAAACAGCCGATGACAGGGAGATCGAGGTTCGAATATCGGTCGGGTGAACGAACTGGAGGTGGTTTTTCCATTCTTCACCCATGAAAATGTGGGTCCACTTCCTCCAAATTCAACTATTTTGTCTGATAAAAGTTCTTCTCTTGAACTGTAGACTTAGTCCGTTTCATTAGTTCGTTATTCCGTTTACAAATTTACAATTATTTAAATTATGGCCCTATTTCATATTAGCCAGACGGTCATTCATTATGTTCCAGACGTTGGTTGATATCCACACCCTCTTTGCAATTGTAATTTTGTCCTCGAAGCCAACACCAAGAGGGCAAGAGATTCAAAACTCTTTGTATTATGTAAGTTGAACTCGATACCTGTTTGAGATTACATGAAAGATTTGAAGCCTTTGGACCGGTAGAGATGAGAAATTTCCGGAAAATTCCCATTCGGAAAATCTTCTGATAAAAAAATTCAGGTCATTGAATCACAACGGAAGAGATTATTCGTGATGGCTTTGATTATTATTAAATTGAAGCGTTAACATATCTGATCTACAACAACAGACCAACCTAATGATAGTACATATTCAACCACCAAGCGCTATAGTCGATATGTGAGTGTGATAAAAAGATAAATAGGTTCGCTGTTATTACTTTATTGTAACTCCAAAGTTTTGATTCACACGCTCGCCGAAAAATAGAAACCACAATCTGCGCAGTGATTCACACCTTTTATTATTATTATTATTATTATTATTATTATTATTATTATTAGCACCGCGTCTTACTACCCATTCGGGTTATACGCACTTACGCTACCGAACCACGGTGGAGGCCTGGCATTCCCCACATTCACAAGATGTCTTGTCAGAGGTGAAGGGTTTGGTAATCAGATAAATCTGTGTCGGGACCGAGGATTGAACCTCGGCCGCCAGCATAGAAGTCTGACACCTTACCTCTAGACCACCAGGTCACCCACACACTTTAAGTTGACCCATGATGCATTGCATTGTTTTAAAGCAGCTGATTACCAACATATTTTATTTTCTAATAGATGGACATATATTTTAGATCATCGTCCCGATGGTTGTTTACAAATTATAACTCTGTGTCGTAGCACAATCCAATACATCGCTACACACGCTTTACATTAACGAGTTATTTCAAATCTCCTCACAGCGGCAAACTAAGCTGTCTGCTAGCTGTTAGCTCTACAGCGCATGCGTTGTCCTACGGACATGCGCACTGATTTAAGATGGTTGATTCTGAGATTTGATTGGCTCTCCTGTGTCTAACATCTCGAGCAGAGCGGACAAAGTAGAGAATAGTTTAACTTCAGTAGAACAGCTCGCGCCGATTAAGCGGAAATCTTGTGATTGGCTTAGAGCGCGTCAAGTGGCCATGTTTCTGTTCTGCGATAGTTTTGGTGCGAACGTGTGTGTCCACAATTATGATAGTTACCCATTTCGGTGGCCGAATGCTCTAACGCGCTACTCTAGCAATAGACTAGACCGCCGGTGACGGGAAGATTGAGGTTCACATCTCAGTCGAGTGTATTGAAGTTTTTTTTTCCGAAATGATTTTCCACTTTCCGTCCTTCACAAATGTGGGTTTACTTTCTCTAAATATAGCCTTCCTAATCCCTAAAAAAACATTAGCGTAATTGGTACATAAGCGTATAAACCGAATGGGTAGTAATACGTGGTGTTAAATATTATTATTATTACTTGAGAGTAATACACACACTACTCCCATCCTCCCCACCCCCTTTTCCCGAACACATAAAATAAGGAGTAGTGTGTATATTACTCTCAAATATAATTTTACAGTTTGGATGCAAACATATTTTGATTCCTTTTCTCAAACCTAATAGCTCTTTTATGTCAAGAAAAAGTCACTTGGCGGTCTAGGGGTAAGGTGTCAGACTTCTGTGCTGGTGGCCGGGGTTCAATCCTCGGTCCCGGCACAGATTTATCTGATTA
>CABFVX010006114.1:9832-22690 GCA_902151425.1 Timema shepardi
TTTTTTTTTTTACCAATTAGCCAACTACTCTAAAACTAGTATAGTTTTGCTTATTCAATATTATTGTTTGGGTTATTTGTATTAATTATGTGTTAATTTACACTATTATAATCTACTCGGGACATATTTTAAACAATAAATGTTATGGTTTATTTAATCAAATTTATACACAACTGAATAAATTTGTTTTGTTAAGTTGAACAAGCTGATATATTTTCGCTCCTACATTTTGTTTTGTTCTCAAAAGACCGGCATAGCGTCTAATAATTGTGTGAACAAATTGAAATATACAGTTCTTCTCTTTATTATTATTAAATAAAATACTTCATCATGGCTTTTAAAGGCACGCAAAAGGTACAAAAGGTTATGGTACAACCAATTAATTTAATATTTCGTTTTCTACAAACTAGATCTAAAGTTCAAGTGTGGCTCTACGAGAACGTGAATTTACGCATTGAAGGACACATTGTGGGTTTTGATGAATACATGAATCTTGTTCTTGACGAAGCTGAGGAATTTTACGTAAAAACAAACACAAGGAAACCTTTGGGACGATTAATGCTAAAAGGAGATAATATAACATTGATCCAAAATGTTTCGCCAGGAGTGGCCACGGCAATAGTTCCTGGAAGTTAAATGGCGGTTAGTGACGCTGTGAATATTGCTACATTGAGACAAAAAATAACATTTAACACAGTGATGAAAAAACTTAAATACACTTTGATTTATCTTAGGTTTGTAGTGTTTAAGGATGCCATCCATGTTTATCAGTGAATTGTAATATTAAGGTGCAAACTATATTAAAAAGAAACTTTGAATGTTAACATATTAAACCATTTAATCCAGATATTCAATACTAGATTAATATGTAATTCCTTTTGTATTTTTCACTATGCATAGTTCAGGCTTGCACACACATTTCTTATTAATTCATGATTAAATATATAAATATTTCTCCCCCACCCTTTTATTATGTTTGCATTAGAAACTGCACCATTCCATATAATATTGGCAATTATTAAAATCAATTTTTCCATACCACTTTGAAAATTAACCACGGCTACATTGGCTCTATCTGAATTCACTACTATATGTCATACACTTTACATTTGCACTGACATAGGTGTGTTGAAGTATAAGCCTGTCTGAATCGTCACCAAGGATGCTGATACACCCCTGATGCCCTCAAGTCTAAACTGACAAATGTCAACAACACATCCTTCATGTGATGTTTGACCGACAATTTTTGTTCTATTTTGGTCTTCTAGAACTAGGACCTTAATATTGCCTCCCATTCTAAACAATATGGGTAGCTAAAGCAGAAAAAAGCAATATTAATAAAGTAGATTATTTCAAAAAGTTGATTAATCAATCCACGAGTATGCTTATACTCCATTCACGGTAGGAATTACACTCTGAAAGGTCTTTTTTTCTACCAATATCCTACTATATAATGGATTTCTGTTAGGGAAAAAGGCCTTTCAGAAAACAATTCCTACGGTGAACAGACTTCTATTTATTATTACTAGACATAAAAAAATAAAATTCTTTATTAAAGTTACGGGGATTTTAAACTCATTTTTATTTGGGCTAATATATTGCATTCAACACAGTATCTTATATCATTCATAGTTTCATTACAACTCAAATAAGTTAGGCTAGTGCAGTTTTTTTGGAGGTGCTTGGTGAGTGTGACTTCATCATGTTATATGAATTTTTCAAACTTCATATATAACCATTGTAAAATGTCAGGTGAATAAAACTTGTGATAAAGAAATTAGCTATGTTCAGTATAAAGTAAAATGTGCACATAAAAAATCTTCCTTCATTGTATGGTACTTTAAATATACTAATTGTTATTATTGCAGTTACAACACATGTGATGTGACTACACTATTAAATCAATTAATTTGATTAAACTTGTCAACACTTTCTAAAATAACTCCAAGACAAAAATAGTTAAGAACTGTCATTTATTTTATTAGTGTTCAAATATTAAATATTTGTTAAGTGTGTATTTCTACACAAAATGAACATAGATCTAAGTTTGAACCTTTTACTGTGACCTTTGATTTAAACATGTTTTCGCTATAGGCTAGACCTTTTCAATTTTGTTTAGCATCCACTTTTGAAATAAATGTAACACATTATCCTTTTTTTTGTCTTTATTTTATTTTTTATTATTATTAGCACCATGTCTTACTACCCGTTTGGGTTGTATGCACTTATGCTAATGTGTAATGGTAGGGTGATTGTGAGATTAAATGGAGGACCTACAGTTTAACGTGGAATCCGAACCACGGTGGAGGCCTGGCATTCTTTATTTTATTTCTTCAAACAATTTTAGTATAGGCTTAGTTTGAGAAAGTATTAGCTTATTCCAGAAACTGAAATTATTATTCACATTTGTTTCTAAACTGCACCCTTTCAACTAATCACCAAGACAGAAGAGTTGCATCAATATTCTGCCTGCAATGAAGGTTATAATTACAATCGTGCTTTATTATTTTCTCTTGAATTCGCCAGATTGTATTAAGACACATTTGAATTTTAAGCTTATTTGTCCGAAGTTGAGGTAGGTATAGGATATTTATTGTAACTACTAATATAGCAGTGTGTTATATTCTTTATTACTACACAAATATAAGAAAATTTTCCTTCTAACATAACCCCTTGAGGTTGAGCTTATTTAAGTGAATTTAATTATTGTTTTTTATAATTTAAGAAAAGGAATTATGGTTAGTGTGGAATGAAGCCTAAACTAGTACAATAAGGAATATTAATTTAGTTTACCTCATCTTACTAGGTTATCCACATATTTACACTAAAGATAACAAAGAAAGTAGAATGTGGAGTAAATGTACCGGAGGTGTTGGGAAACCTTTTAGTAGATGCACCACCTTTGATCTAGCTGGATAGGATTCCAGACTTACATCCCGACCAAACCGACCCTAAGAAATTGAAGTCTTACACCTGATCAAGATTTGAACCTTGAACTCATCACATTCATTCTCATCTATCAGTCCCAAGTTGTTGCTGGTGTGGGACCTGAAGCATTGTTAGCTTTGTTTTAGTGTACAACTTAATTCTTTTTACTATCTTGATACATCACACCAGGGATCACTAACCTATAGCCCACAAGCTAGATCTGGCGGTCCAACTTATTCTACCCTCCTAAAATATACAACAAACAAGTAATTATGTTTATAAAAATATAATACTAATTATTATATGAATATAAATTTGAAAATTCTTGCTTTACATTTTTCTTAAACCCTCTCATGCTGCTTCCACAAATATACTTTTAATCTTAAATGGCCATTGGCCAGCGATATCAAAAAGGTTGCTGACCTCTGGATTTCACTTTCCCCCTATACTATACACTACTCCATAGTGAATTATTTTTTATCACTGCATCTTACTACCTGTTCAGGCCTTATGTATAACAATTACTCTAATGGAATAAGGAGGAGGCAGGAAGTATTGTAGAGCTAATCAACCTGCATTGGCTTGGAAGGAGGGTGGTAGACCATTTAGTGAACCCTCCTTCAATATACCCAACTATAATTTGAACCCCAATATCTTTGTCATTGGCAGGCCAGTCTAACACGAGAGCAACGCCTTAGATCATTTGGCAACTGAAGAGGGTTCATAGTGGATACGTGCAAAGTAACCTTCCTTTCTTTCAGAATAAACAAAGTGTACATATGAATAAAAACCATTATTTTATCTCCTGGAAAATAAATGTATGCTGTGTCCATCTCTTCTGCTGTCACAAGTTAATACAGATGATGGTAAGTTAATTAATTCATTACCCGCCTCGGTGGCGTAGTTAGCTAACACGCTTGTCGTGTTGAGCTCGACTGCTGAGGACGGGGAGATTGAGGTTCGAATCTCAGTCGGGTGAACTGGGAGTGGTTTTTCCTAAATGGTTTTCCACTTTCCCTCCACGCAAATTCGAGTTCACTTCCTCTAATTCAACCTTCCCAATTCCTAATTCATTAGAGTAATTAGTACTTAAAGCGTATAACCCGAACGGGTAGTAAGATGCGGTGCTAAATATTATTATTATTATTAATTAATTCATTGATATCAAAACGCATGTTAATAACAATATTGGCACGTGCACTATTACTATGACACATGCTCCAACTTAAATCCAAATTGTCTTACTAACCGTCCAGGATGATAAACATTTTAATTATGCTCAATGGGTGGGTTTGAGGAGAGTAGTGTTTAGAGGAAATTCATCTACATTAATGTAAGGAGAACATGTAAAAATCTAAAATAGAAAATTAATCTCATCGCACTTGTCTTAAGAAACTTTAGACCTACCTGTCATTAGTGCCCATGTACAGTAAATAATAAAGAAGAAAAACAATAATACCGGTAGTAGACATTATTTCAGCATTAGTTAGCTTGAAGGAGGCAGCAACAACAACAAACTAATGCATACAGTAATTCAAATTTAACTACCAAACAATGAATGGATTATGAGGCATAGTTTCCCTGAAACTTAATACAAATTATATTGAATCAACTTATTTATTTCTATACTTTTTAGGTGATCAGTCTTTCTACAGGTCCAAATTGAATCCTCCGGTTTGACCTATCAGCAGCTTCCGTTTTTAGATTCTGAAACTTAAATTTTTTTTCCCCTTGGTTGAGGACATCCAACGTTCGTATTAATAAACTTTTACTGTTGTATTTTCAAAAGGACAAGATATTCTCCCACTGACTGGGTTACCTTTCCATTTCACTGATATCCTTTGATGATAGGTGTGCAATAACACAGTCAAATTTTCACATGAAAAACCTTATCTAACAGCTAGGAAAAAGTTACTAGATCTACTTTCATGTATTCATGCATCAAGTCTTGTGATCTGCTCATGTCAGTAACACTAGTAATATAGTAAAATGTTATCAATGCATACCGCAAAAGAAAACTTTGTATTTTTTTAAAGGCCCTTTCAATGTAAATCTCACTATAGCTATACCATGATTTTGTTGTAGCCTATTTTATTTTATAGGTATTAATAGTATCTATAAAATGTGACAGCTGTAGATCATATGACTTGACATATGAATGCATTAGGATTATTTTATTAAACTTTTTTAGCTATCAGATACAGTCTTCCTGCCATAGCTAATGCAGTTTAAAGTTTGGTGTCTGTAAGTGACCATGGAAACCCCCTAAAAATGTTCTGGTATAGCTCAAGCCATCCTCCCCCACTCTGCCTAGTTTTGCCAAGGTTGGACTTTCTTCGCAGAATCACTTCAGAATGGTTCATTGACTTGTCTTAGAACTTGTTAGTCGCCTTACATGTTCACTTTATATTCTAAGTATATACAGGATGCAGCAGAAACAGTGACCCATTTTAAACATTATATTTCAGCATTAAACATAATATCTACATGTTATTAATATACACTGTTGCAAAGAACACAAACGAGTAACTTTTGGTAAATTGCTTCCTCCATGTGACCAACTTTGTTATAAATGCAATCTTTGGCATAACATGCACATTCACCATATCCTTACACAGGATTTCTGTGTTATTTCTGCAATTTCGGTGTGAATATGATTTTTCAATGTCTGAATTATTGATATACTGTTTGTGTAAACTTAGGATTTCAAAAATTCCCACAGAAAAAAGTCATCAGATAAATTGGGCGAACCGGGTGGCCAGTTTACATCACCAAACTGAGAAACAAGGTGTTGTGGAAACATTCTTTGTTAAGTCATCATGGACGTTCTTGCTGTGTGAGTGGTTGCACCATCCTGTTTAAACCACAACAATTGTTGAAGTTTAGCCTTATATCACTCTGCTGTCACTGTGACAGTCCCACAGGTGTCAGCTAAAAAAATAAAAAAAGTACCAACAACAATACCCAGAGAAGATACACCACACTACACAGTAACTTTATATGGCTAATGAAGTTGTATTCATTAAAGTAATGAGGATTTGTAGGTGTTCAGTACCTAAAGTTTGTTGACATAGCCTCATAAATGGAAGAGTGCCTCATCCGTCATCATTAGATTGTTAAGAAAATTTGGTTGTGTGTTTATTATCTCCAGAATCTGCATACCCAAATGTCAACTTTACTTTAAATCTTTGGGCAATAATTAATGCATCACTTGCATCTTGTAAGGGTGGAACTTAAATCCAGACACAACATACCAGCGTAAACTTCTGTCCAATATGTCGAGAGCTTGTGAATTCCATCTTGGACTTCGCTCTAAAGCAGCTCTTACTGTTGCAATATGGTCTGGGGTGCGAACCGTATATCGCCTACCAGGTGGCTTCTTAGCTGATGCAGATGTAGTTCTGAAGGGTGACCTGGAGGTCTAGAGGTAACGTGTCAGACTTCTATGCTGGTGGCCGGGGTTCAATCCTCAGTCCCGGCAAAGATTTATCTGATTACCAAACCCTTCCTTCACCTCTGACAAGACATCTTGTGAATGTGAGGAATGCCAGGCCACCACCGTGGTTCGGATTCCCCGTTAAACTGTAGGTCCTCCATTTCATCTCACAATCACCCTACCATTACACATTAGTGTAAGTGCGTATAACCCGAACGGGTAGTAAGACGCGGTGATAATAATATTAATAATAGTTGTTCTGAAGTCCTTAACCCATCTCGTGATCATCTTCGGCTGATATTAAAGTGTCACCAGAACACATGCTGAGTAGTACATTACTATCAGCACACTTGAAAAATGTTTCAACATCAAACGCATGATGTTCATTCGACCACACTTCATGCTGATTGCCATGGTTACGCTACTTGGATGGACATCAATGCTTTGAACTGCCCTATGCATTGGAACAAACATTAGCGCTCTAGGACGCCACGCTCTGTATATACTAATATTATTCATTGATATTAGATTATTTTAAGTCCTTATAAATATGTTTATAGGCCTAAATTGAATAACGGTGTTACAGGTGGTAAGGGAGCCAAATCTTTTGTCGAGAGATGTATCTCTTATGTGGG
This sequence comes from Timema shepardi, assembly GCA_902151425.1. Taxonomy (NCBI): domain Eukaryota; kingdom Metazoa; phylum Arthropoda; class Insecta; order Phasmatodea; family Timematidae; genus Timema; species Timema shepardi. Next base: position 16,832 of record CABFVX010006114.1, read on the forward strand.
AGAGAATGCCCTTGAATGTGTCAAGACCAATTCCTTTCTCAACTTGTCCAAGGACGCTCTAATTAAACTAATATCTTCAGACTATGTGAGTATCATCATTTGATATAATCTTGGAATCTCGCAGACAATATGTGTGAAATTGAGTTACTCTGTTCTGCAGGGCTGTAGATATAAAATATTCTTCTCTCCAGCCTCATTAAAGAATTATTTACTAATATAGTTTTGTGTACTTCCTTAATGCCTAGACAAGTAGCTTTTTGAAGTACTCTCAAAATTAATAATAGCTATAATCCCAATTGCTTTTAGAAATATTTTAAAAAAACTACATGGTGTCAGCCCTAAAGCAAGTTATACTGACCGAGTGGCCAACACATGTTGGCAAAGATAGTGCCAACATTTACATGTGGTCAGCACAATGAACTCTTCGGATGTTAATCTTAGGTTTATAGACTGGAGCCGCTACTTCTTTGTTCAAGTAGCTCCTCAATTATCCTCATGAGTCTGAATTGAGCCCGTTCCAGACCCACTGCTTCACAGAAAAATCTAGAAACCCTAGGGTTTGAACCTGGGACCTTCGGATCTGTAGACAGGAATGCTGAAACTAGGCTACAAAAGTGGTTAAACAAAATTAGTTTCCATTTTATTTTTGGGAACTTGACTAAGAGTCAATGGAGGTGGTAAATGGCTTCCATAAAAATAAATTTCCAGGTAAGGTCTTGCTAAAACAATTTAATCAAATCGTATCAACACCTGTTTGTGACTAGTAAATTAGGTATATTTTAAGGGTGGGAACTCTTCATAAATCAGGGGTTGGGATTGGAAGGGCTTCTTTTTAGCTAGTTTTATGTTCTTTGAGCAATAAAAATAAAAACTCTTTATAAAAATTGAATACTTTGTCACTTAAGTGTAGTAAATTTAGTTTATCCAATTATATTTAATATGATTAGAGCTTAGCAGTAGTTGAGTTTCTGCCCACCTTGCAATCGGCAAATAATTTGATCTTAAAATAATAAATACTGAACACAACCTAAAATTATGTAAATATGAGAATTATAACTAATTGATAATGTTGTTCACACAATAATATAGTTTTATATTATGTAAATAAAAGTAAAAACACTAACACATATTTACACACTTCAATATTTTGATAAGCTCTTTATATTGCAGTGTGTGTGAATATGTAATAGGATTTTTATTATTATTTGTGTTTATTCTCTCTACAGTTCTATCATATTTATTTAATTACATATTATATTTTACCAAATGCACTTCATTTTATAGTAAGTTACAAGTATTCCTTGGAAAATTTGTGGCTTAGTTCATAATGTTTTTAGAACATTCAAGAACATTTTGGGAGTAATAACTTTCACTTTATATTCAAACCAGCCAGACAGTGAGCAATAGAGTAAATGTTTAGAGGTCCTGGGTTCTATTTCTGGCGGTACTCTAGGTATTTTTCTCGAAAAGGGAACTGTCACCATGGTTTGCTTAGTTAGGGGCAATACATGTATTATGTAATGCAATTTAAGGCCTTTCTTGAACCCCCTTCCCCCATATCATGCTCCTTAACGCTTTGGCAATCCCACCCCCACCCCCTTAAGTTACGTAACGCTGCCAGTTACAACTATAAAAAAAACATTTTCTAATGGGCTGGCTTTTTTTGGTAGACTAGTTATTTTCAGATCGGATCTTATAAGTTTAAAATAAATAGGATTTTGAATATAAGATGCCATTTCTAGACAAACAGTTTTATTTGTATTTACAAAAAAACACAATTTTAGAAGTGTGAAAAAGCTTATGTTTATACATGACTAGATCATTTTTTAAACATCTTTGTTGGGGTATGCTTGCCTAAACCCCCTCTCCCTCAAGTGTGTTACATAATACATGTATGGCCCCTTAGGTTTAAGATTTCCATGTAGACAACCTCAAAAGTATACCCTCGGCAACATTCTGTTCCCACAGAGCGGTTAAAAGTCTACTTACACCACAACCGAACTAGATGATGCACCTCTCACACCCAAATATAACATGTTCTTTAAAAAAAAAACTTGATAAGTACTTCAAAGCTCTTAATTAATTTAGTTTGTGCTCTGAATGTAAGTTGTCCATGGAAGAAGAAGACGTGTGGCGTGCGGTGTTGAACTGGGCAAAGTATCAAGCAGGCGTGACACAACCCACGGCCCATTGGGCGGAGGAGGAGAGGGCCAGAGTGTGCCAGCACCTTTCTGGGGTCATCAATCATGTCAGATTGCTACTTATAGGTAAATGAGAGTAAATCTTGATTCACACGTTCACCGAAAACAAAGAACAGGATCAGCTTGAGTGGTGCAGCAATTCATTTGCTGCATGCATGATGCATGATGCAATGCAACACTAATTATAACTAGCTGATTATCAACCTATTTTATTTTTTAGTGGATAAACATAAATTTTAGATAATTTCCCCGATGGATGTTTTCAACTTATAACGCTGTATTGTGGCACAATTCAATACACCGATACACAGGCTTTCTATCAACAGGTTATTTCAAATATCTTCACAAAAGTCAACGAAGCTAACTGCTAACCTCCGGCAATAGAGCGCATGCTTTGTAATATGCACACTGATTTGAGAAGGTTGGTTCTGAGATTTGATTGGTTTTCCCATGCTGAACATCTTGGGCTGAGCATATGAAGTTGAACTTTAGTGGAACAGCTCGCACCAATAAGGTGGAAATCTTGTGATTGGCTCGGAGCTCGTCATGTGACTATGTTTCTATTCTGCGCAAGTTTTTTGATGAACGTATGAATCCACAGTAACACTCATAATACAGCACTTATGGTCATATTTATAGTATAATCTCCTAAATCAATTAAACTGCTAGTATACAAATAACAAGCAATTCATGATCAAATTGGGATTGGCTGGTGTCCAAATATCGTCTATATTTACAGTTGTAAAATGGTTCTCTTTTCATCTACTCTTCTTAAAATTTATTCATTAGTCACTTTATCTTCTCTATTCTCCTCCAGCACCATGTATATTGTATATAAAACAACACTAAAAAGTAAAAACAAAGTAAAATGTTAACCATAAAAAAATGTACTGTCTCAAAGTTTCTTCCTATGAATATTTGACTATAGTTTTATTAGCAGTTCAAACCCAGTCGGAGTCAGCTAATTTTTCTTGAGCAATACAAATTTCTAGCACAACTTTCTTCAAAGGGAAAGTGAAATGGTCCATCCCATGTCGATTGTGGCATGTAAAAGAGCTCTGGAAAGTATGTGAAAATATCTTTACCAGAAAAATGTATAGGCCTTTTCACTCTCGCTCATAGAAATTATTGTTTGCTGATATAATCAGTTGGTTCGGTAAGTGCACGTTAAATACCTCAAATGAATTTTAAACAAATTTTTAATAGCAAAATATATTGTACATCAATGTCTAATAGTGAAGTTGTCTGTTGACAGACAGCCAAGTGTTTGCTGAAGAAGTGGAACCCACTGGGGCTGTGCCCATGGAGCTGTCCCTTGAACGTTACAGATATGCAGCCCTTCCCAACAAGTTCCGAGAGAACTCTGAAGACAAGAGGCTCCAACCTCGGGTCTCACTCAAACTCTTCCCGGGCTCACAGATCTTGGTTCAGGTTAACGATAGTGTTAATTTTTGAGAAATTATAGGTATTTAAGGACCCATCTCAGCCCACGGATAACACCTACCTTAGGTAGGTTATACAGTTCTGGTTAGGTGTGTTAAAGAGAATCGTTTTTGAAAAAAACTACTTTTTTCTCAACAAAACTGATTATAATTGTTTTTTGATTTTCAAAAAATATTAATTTCTTAAAATTATTTTAATTTTTTTTTAAAAGTTGTTTTAAGTGATGACATTTGAAGTATCAAATTTTCCAAACCTACTAACTTCAAGTGTTTGATTTTTTATAACTTGATCTAGATGAACATGTAAATATTTCAATATGATTGACTGAATACTTTCCAAACTTTTAAATTTATTTCAAATTAATGATTTATTAGTCATAGACCAATGAATTTTACCTTTAGTAGGTCAGGTTTTTAAAATATCTTACATCTCATGGTGATCATAATTTTTAAACATCACTTCACACAAAACTTTTTTCGCGGATATACCATATTTGACATGCTCAACTACAGAAGTAGCAGTCACCCATACATAATTGTTTTCAGATGGTGTGAAATAAGTTTATTGTTTTTAAATCCATATTAAATGTTTATTGGGCTTTATATGTATATTTTATATAGCAAGGGCATAGCTATTGTATAATTTATGATATATATATATATATATATATAATCTTTCTAAGAACACTTACAAAACCCATATCTGTGTCCAGCAGTTTTTTCTTAAGTGTTTCCTACTTTCCTCATCCCATTTCATTAGCAAAATTTATGGGGAGATAGAAAAATTTCAAAATGGTCAAAATTTGGCTGACAGGTAGACTCCAGATAACAAAATAAATCATTGATCTCTAGGGGTGTAAAGGAGAGGTTCAAAATTACCAAAATTAATGGAATTAATTATCATTGTTGTAGAAAATTAAAATTTAACAGGCAACTAAAGGGACCACTCACTCCAAATACTTATATAATTATTAAAACTTTGAACTTTTAAGTTGGGCCTGTGGAAATAGGGGAGGAGGTATAAACAGAAACAAAACTTTTAGGTATGTGTTAGACAAACTTTGAAGTCAAGTAGAAGCACAACTTGAGGTAACCAAATACATCTTGTAAATTTAAATTTCTAAATGGTAGTTAGAAATATGGAGAATGACTTTTAGAAGGAAGACTTACTGGATCCCCTTGAATATTATATTTTCTCAATTTACTTAATTATTTTCACAAATAGAAAAAGATACAGGTTTTGAACCCTAGACCTTTGACTTGATGCACCAATACTCTGCCACTTAGCGGTAAGAGATTCTCATGATTTAAGGCAATCTCTCTGATGGACGTTTGTAAATAATCTATTACTATAATTTGATTGATTTCACAGTTAATGGTGACTCAAGTAACATTTCCAGTCTTTAAACTTTTCTATTAACTTTGCAAGTGCTAGCCTACCTCCCTCCATGTTAATATATTTACAATATTTCAAATCACACTCACACAAATACTTTTATTTTTCAACCTATCTTATTTATTGCATAGATTGTTTAGTTATATGAAGTGTATCCACATTTGTGTGGAGACAACATGGGCAAACATTTAAGAAATAAATACACTTGATTAGATTAAATGATTATAACATTCAGTCTGCATGCCCACCAATGCAGGTTACACTGTGTTACATTTTACGAGTTTTGCTATATCTTGAAGACGATATAGGAAAGATGAATACTTTCTTCAAAATATAACAAGATGTACCTCAAAAAGTGAAGAGGTTTTCCTTAAAGAGATAAATTTATACTATTTGTAATTTTTTTTTTCAGGACAAAATGTCTTACCAGCGTGTACTCAATACCTGGTACGGTTCCTCGAAGCAAGTTTGGCGTCTAGTGTACCGAGCGTCGAGTCATGGTTACTCAGCAGAGGCATTTCACAGACATTGTGATGGAGTTGCTCCGACATATGTCATCGTTATGGTGAGGTATTAGAATGTTTGGTAAGGGATGTTATGTGCTTCGATGTCCACAAGGTCTAAGGTGTTACTCTCGCAATACAGTTAATGTTGGGGAAATTCAAGTTCAAATTCCGGTCGGTTGTACTGAGGTTGGTATTTGCTAAATTGTTTTCCACTCTCCTTCTATGCAAATTGATTCAACCTTTCTTATTCTTAACCCATTAGCATAATTATTACCTATGCTTATAATCTGAAAAGGTAGTAAGACAAAATGGGG
>CABFVX010006114.1:30671-43148 GCA_902151425.1 Timema shepardi
TGCATGTGCGGCCGAGTTCCATGTTAAAACTGACCAGTAGTAGGTCAACTAGCTTGAGAGATACAATTTAAACTTACACTAATCTACTCAACTAACAGCCACATTCTAAACAATTGTGACTGTGCCACTGAGGTAGACAAAGCTTTACATTCCTTAAATTCCAAGCCAGCCAGTTGTCCAGCACTGGGGTTTTCCATTGAAACATAAACGAGATAAGAATCTAAAAATATATATTTACTTTTCCTTCTTAATGTCTTTCGTATTTAGTACTGCTCTGTCAGAAACATTAGGCTACACTCATTGTTTCATGTCCAGCCGTACTAATAATTACAAGAGAAAATTAATGCTTTAAGTAGAATATGTGCATTACCCTTTGTGAGCTACTATTTTTATGTAATGATTCTAAAAGTGATATAAAATGCACAATAAGAGTAAAAACAGTAAAAAAAATGCCTCAAAAACGCCAAAAAATGCCATGAAATGTAAAAAAAAAACTAAAAATGAAAAAATATGCACAATAAAAGTAATGTTTTCAATATCAGAGTGTCATAACATGTGTTTATATACAAGTTAGCATTGCGATTGACTTCAGAGAAAAAAGATGCAATGTCATCAACTTCCAGGCCCTGGTTATAACCTAATATGAGAGGTAATAATGTATTGCTTGTGTTAACGGGGTGCCTCGGCGTTTCCAAACACCACGTAGGAGTGAACTACGTGTGTATCGTCTAATGGTGCAGGTGGTGTGGCCTCAAGAAGTATTCAGTTATGGCACCATTGGTGGGAGGATGTTGGGTCCAATTATCCAATTACCGTGTGGATTCTCATACAGCTGCGAGAGAGTGGGACAAAGGTGATGCAGAGCCAGGTAATCTCTTCACTGTAGGGATGGTTCAAAATCTCCTGCAGTACCTCCTGTCGAGTTAGTTATCTCCCATATTCAATCTTTTGTGGAGTTAAATAACTTTTCCACAGTAATATTCAGAAGAGTTTTACACTAATGTCTTTTTTTTTCAGCCAAAATTAGGCAAAGAAATAAAAATGTGTTTTTTTTCTTAGGGTGGGCGTGATTGGCCAATGTTTTATTTTGTGTATGTCTCTTGCAATATTTTTATACCCTGAATTGTAGAGAACAGCACAAGTTGATGTTTGTTCCTTATTTAAAGAAGAAATGAATCTGTCATACCTTGACCTGAGTTTCCTTCTGCGCAGCTTACTGTAGAAAAAGGAATAACATAATGAACATGGATGAGTAGATAGTAGGCATATTTTATTCAAAGAGAAAGCAAAAGGATAAATAAGTAATCATTCTTTTGCCATTGATAAAAAGATTCAACGTGAGTTAATTTTGCTTTGTCAACAAATGAGGCGTGTTATGTATTAAAAAACGTTAGTAACAGAAGTTAGTTTATCCAATGTTAATATAAGAGATTTCACCACCAACATTAGGAAATAAATTTGATAAAATTTTAATAGTTGGTTTCAAAAAATTATAGCTTCTATTATTAGTAAAGTTATGTTAAAGCCAGGGCTAAATATGATTGCCTTGCTTCTAATTCTATTATCTACCAAAATCACATTCTTGAGTGATTTTTTCTAAGCTTTACAAAAGCCAATGCCTTAATTGGATATGGGACTAGATTATTCTCTTCGCACGTAGTTTTACGAATGGGCCACATTATTGTTGGCACTGTAGGTTTAATAGTTAATTAGACTATAGTTACTCAACCATGTAGCTGAATTATTAATTTATAGCAGACCATGCAACTTATCTAACTAGTTTGTAGGGCTGCACTAAGATATAAGTTTCTTGAAAGCCAACTCATTTATGGTTGGTATCGCCTGTACGTGGCTCATATCGGGTCAGTCTCCTTGCATTGCAACTTACATGTGCTTTATGAGCAAATAAGAATACTTGTTATAGCTATTAACTTAAAAAGATATTGTCGAACTTTGAACCATTTCAAGCATAATTAAAAATTCTTAATGATAAATTAAATTGAGCAAACAATAGTAAAATTAACACTATTCAAAAGCAAATTTTCATATTTGTTCATTATAATTTTATCATGGTAGACACTGTGCCAAATACTGTATTATTGGCAGTCTCTCATGGCCCACAATTTAATCGGTGTGGTTCTTCAAGTGAACCTGCAATCTTTATATAAAATGTATTTTAAATTGTTCCAGAGCATCGCAGGGTTGGTGATAATAGTCAATAAAAATCTCCCAATGGAGTCTGAAATACTTCTCGCTGCAACCATACCTCGTAGTGTTGTTTAAAATAATCGGTTAGCTCGAAAGGTTGCCCGAGTACACTCGTGGTGCATGTATCCAAGGGCTCAAAGTCGGGGTCCTTGGTGTTGGCGCTGTACCGCCTATTGTTAAACCTATCCACACATGCCCGGAGGGCGCATTCCTCAGCTTGGAAGTCCCAAGGCCGAGCATCGAGGTCGTTGCCGTACGCCCAGTCATCGTTGAGGCGGTGACGCACCTTTTGGTAGATGGCACTCATGGTTTTCATATTGGATTTTCTCCACTGACGCCCCAAATACTTGGTCTGCATCTTCAACAGCTTGAGTACATAAAGTTGCATCATGGCATGACGTACCTTGAATGGGGAAAAATAACAATAGGCATTTATTTTGATAAATTTGAAGGTATTTTTTTTATCAGAGTGTGTTAAGTACTAGCCATTTGGTTAATATGCTAATGTCTTGGGTATAGGGAAGGTCGAATTTTGAGGAATTGTACCTGCATATGCATGAAGGGAGAGTTGGAAGTCATTAAAGAATAAACACTCGACTGGGCTTGTAAGCTCAATCTTCCCTTCATTGGTAGTCCAGTATATTTTGAAAGTGATGCCTTTTAGACCATTTGACCACCAAAGTATAAAAATGACACCAGGGAACAAGAATCAAACTTAGGACATTTGACTTAACATGTTTACTTATTTGTACCAATTGATAACTTCAATGTGTGTTAGTAAATATATTAAAAACTCATTTTAAGACACAATACATACAGTACACTAAATAATTTAACACAAGTCCGTGGTCCCCACCCTGTGGCCTGAAATTGTGTCATGCGTATGGGGCTGGAAATAAGCATTTACAAAAAAAACAAATTATCGGTAAAGCATTAAAAACTAATTGTGGGGAGTGAGTTAATACCTTGAAATTGATCATTTATGATTTTATGAGCAATGATTACAACCATCTAAGTGTCAGTTTTTCAAAGAGTTGGAGGGTAGAGGACAAATGAACTATTTTAGTGCAATTATTCTCAACAAATGAAGAACCAATTATTGCAACCATAAAAAGCTGTAATTTTAAAAGTGAGAGGAGGGAAGGCAGCTTAACCAACTGTAATGTAAAGCATATAATATCTTTGGATAGTGTTTTATGCATAAATGTTTTTGTTGAAACACCCGCCTCGGTGGTGTAGTTGGCTAACGTACTTGTCGTGTTGAGCTCGACCGCCAAGGACGAGGAGATCGAGGTTCGAATCTAGGTCAGGTGAACTGGGGGTGGTTTTTCCTAAATGGTTTTCTACTCTCCCTCCACGCAAATGCGGGTTCACTTCCTCTAATTCAACCTTCCAAATTCCTAATCCATTAGCGTAATTAGTACTTAAAGTGTATAACCCGAACGGGTAGTAAGAGGCGGTACTAAATATTATTATTATATTATATTTTGTTGAAACAACTTAATAAACCCTTAGATTTTAACACAGTGCCAGCCAGACACTGACTGTCAGTTTTATATTTTCAAATTATTATTATTATAATCATATATTTGCACTAAACAAAGTCAAGCCAATCACTTCACACTCATCTTATAAAGTGCAAAACAAATAATATTAGACTTTGAGATGATATGCACAGCATATAAAAGTATGTTATGTTAATTATGAAACTATTTTTTAAATCCATGTGTTAAATACAGGGGTGGTTTAATTGCTTGTCAGCAAGATGAGTGAGCGAGTGTAGAAAATACATCCAATTCACACAGCTGGGATTAGAAGTTCAAGCTCAGTTAAGAGCGACCCAATGCAGATGTTCGAATCAAACACCTTAGATAACTCAACCATCCGTGCAGGCTATCCCTTTTTTTTTAGCACCGCGTCTTACTACCCATTCAAGTTATATGCCTCTACCCTAGTTACTAAACCCTTGTTTTAATGGCACAAGGCAGTTGAGGATTAGTGCCAAAGAAAATGTACCAGCAACTGTGTGGAGAGAGGGTGTTAAAACTTTTGGAATAAAACTATTCAGAGTGCAGACCTGGACAAGAATATAGCCCAACCGGCAAAGACGAAATTTCTACTATATATTTTAGGTAAGACAAAAATAGACAAAATGACAGAATAAATAAGGAAATACATTGGGGTGGACAAGCTGAATGAAAGAACAAACAGGAATAAACTCAGGTGATTTGGATAAGTTAAGAGGATGGAAGGATGAAGACTACCAAAGCATGCAATGAGAATGATTGGAAAAGAGACTCAGGGGAAGGCCCGGACTGAGATGTTTGGAGTCAATTAAGAACAGTGTGAACTTAGAAGAAATTATGGCTGGAACAGGATGGTGGATGTCCCAACCTGGCAGAGGCCGGATGACAGAAGTGATTATGAGCATGTTTTGATGGGTGAACAAGTGTTGATCCACCTCTTAAGTAAACTACAGTAGCCTCATGGCTTCTTTGGTGCTGACTGACAGCTCACAGCTTACTTCTGACAGTCAAAATTTAGGTATATACCTAAATTTTGACTGTCAAAAGTGACAGCTGCTAAACATATATTTTTACAGATCATATGGTTCGGTGTAGATATACATAATTTGGTCTGGTAGCTTTTTAAAGCTGTCAGTCAGCACCAAAGAAGCTATGGGGCTACTGTACATGACATGAGGCTATCAAAATTATTGATGAGAATATATTAACCTAACTTACCCTCAATTAAGTAACTTACCTTAAGAGTTCGCTTAAGTATTGGTGCTGACTTGAAGACCACAAGCATCATTATCCTGGAGTGTTTCCATTTTGTGAGTTTATTCAAGATTCGCAATAGATTAATACACGAGAAGATATTACGCCAAGAATATTGCTGGCTATCTCCTATTTCTAAACTCTCAGCAGTCAGCTCAGGCTGGTCACCAATCACACACGAAGGAAAGTCTAGGATAGGGATGGTATTCTTAGCTCCAACATAGGCCATAATGTTCTGGTTAAAAAACTTCAACACTAGAGGAATACAGTTGGCAAAAACAAGATGCTGGGACATAAATTCAAACTGATATATGTGATTTAACTTAAAATGTTTCAAAAGAAGCAATAATACAGCAGATACAGCTTTCACAATTATCTCTTTATGCCGGTTGACATCAATTCCCAACTTCATTGACTGAAGAACGGTCATCGGCATTTCTTCGGGAAGGACGTCCGCCATTATGTTGATGGAATCAGTCTTGGCTTTTGAAGTAGGTGCTGCAGCTAGGAGGATTTTGAGGAGGGCGATCATGTACTGAGGAAGATTAGGAAGCATCCCTTGGTACAAAATCTCTGTTGGAGTCAAAGGCACAGTGGGCTCTTCTGTGGAAAGTGGATTGCGAGCAATCTCTTCCTCTTTCTGAATCTGTACTTCGGCTAGAGATGTGTACATGTTGTGTTTGAGAACGTCGACCCCTTCGTGGATAGGCTGTGGCAATCCAGCCAGGGAAACACGATCCCCTTGAAGGGGAAAGCCGACAAATTTGACTCTGGTGTTTTCTAAAAACAAGTCAAGATCTTTCTGACGGGCTTTTGGTGCCCAAGGGAGACCTTTGTTTTTCATGGGCATCGGAGTACTCGGACGAGGGCTCGGAGGCTGGGGGACCTCCCCTGCTTCCTCCATTGCTTGACGCTCTTCAAAATCTCTTACCTCTTCATCCGTTTGGTCTCCCCCTTCAAACTCCAAGCTCATTGACTCATCCAGCGAGCTCTGTTTCATAAGACTGCGTCTAAATGGACGATTATTTCTCTTTTGGTTCTGGGCTTCTAATAAATCCGCCGCACTTGCAGGGGGAGACGAAGCTCTCATGGTGCGAGCTACTTCCATTGTATCTTGAGTGGCACCGAGTCCAGCTTCTTCACGATATGTTTGCTTCAAGTCGCGCAAGCCATCCATGCCACCGAGAGATGAGAGTATCGTTTTCCAGAGCACCAAAAGCACCTTTTTCATCGGGAAATGCGGTGACGACCCACTGCAAAAACGTGTCACCATACCCAACAACTTAACTACAAGTAGTTCATCCCCGATGGGATGTCCTAATTCAACCCTAAAGGATTCAGTGTAGCACTTAAACTCATCTGTGTCATCATCCCTCGCCACACGCATTACTTCTATCATAATGTACAGAACACTAAGTACAACTCTCAGATCTGTAGAGTCAGCCAGACTCACTGCTAGTTTTCTAAGAGCCGTGGAAGCTGCAGTACTGTTCTCTATTTCAATATTTAACAACTCTACGAAGGCACTGAAAACCCCGCTTTCATAGAGCAGCATTACATTTTTTCTTGACAACATTTGCTGTTCGGTATCAGACTGCAGCTCTGCCCAACAACCTTGAGCCAAATACAATATACAACGTGCTGCTTTCATTCGAATATATTTATTCGAAACTTCTAATTGATCCAAGAGTTTAAGGACAACTGACCTTTGTTGAACTTCTGATAACTTTTGCCAATAAGGAACCAGTTTGTAGTCTCTCATTAAATCTTCGAAAGCTTTAACATTTTGCTGAAATTCTGGCTGCTCTGTGTAGCTATACAACTCCGCTAATTCATTTATACTGGAATCTGCATCATCATAGATAAAGTCCAGATCAGGACATTCTGGACCACTGTCAGAATCTTGTCTTTGACGTCTGAACAAATCACGAAATTTTGGTATTTCACGTTTGCCGTTTCCATTGGCATCCATAATGTAACAGAGTGATATTATAAAACTATTAAAACAAAAAAAGTTGGTGAATTAAAAATAACAAATATTATTTAAGTATAGTTATCATTTTGATGATTTTCACTCCCATTTTGTTGCAGGTTTGTTAACAAACCAAACCAAAATCAACTTTGGATAAGATTGTATCATTATGGTGTAGAAAGCGTGTAAAATTAAATAGTAATTTAATATTATATAGATAGATAATATAAAATATATTCATAAGGTTTACGTGTTGCTAATTACTTTCACACTGAAGCAGCACTATGTTCACACCACTTTATGGTCTACATAGGTACTGTATTCACAATATTTGTAATTAAATATGTTTTAATATATAATATAAAAATAAATTAATAGCTGTGAATATTTCTTTGTACCTAGGTACGGTAAATTAATTTTATGGGCAAGAAACCGCGCATATAGCTCAAACAACAGGTCCGTATGTAATGCATCCACACTAATTTTCTCCACAGTTCCCTATCCTTTCATAGGCTTACTCTCTTGTTATTATAATAAAAGAACTAAAACATAATAACATTTTTTTAACTTGAATTAAAAAAAAGTAAGAGCAAGATATTTATATGTATCTTATAGTAAGGTTATAAATTAAAACTTAGGTAGCATTTTAAATAACTAAGGCCGTGTTTGAATAGTTTGTCCCCTAAGCACTTGTGCACTTTACTGCACGCTTTAATATAACACGTATCTGGTGCTCCTAAGTGCATAGGGTGCATGATAGTTTTCGGACAGCAAAGTACAGCTAGAGTCATCTGGTGGATAATTCTGAAACATGCGTTTCCATGGTAACGATATTTAATTTTTATAGTGTTTTGTCAATGGCGTCATTCGTCAGTGTTGACATTTTTTAAGGCACAAATTCATATTTATGATTTATCTTCCTTAATTCCAATAACCTTAGGGTTTGTTCTACTGTCCCTGTAAATAATAAAATCGATTATATGTCGTTGATGTTATTTTACAATAATCATAATAAAAAATGGCATTATAATATGCTTAAAAGTAGACAAAAGTAAAATGAGGTTAACTTTTTTTTTATTTAAGCACTTTATGTGTTATTGTTAAAAAAAAACGTGTTTGGAAAACGTGCGGCAAAAATGGTCGATCCTATCACAGTTTTATAAACTTGAAATTTTGTGGGAAGCTGACCAACTAGGCCTTAGGTTACATGTTCATCTCTTGTTTTGATATACTTTTCCAGAATGTTTGATTGCTGAATAAACAAAGAAATTTAAGCTACGCGCCAAAAGAAGCGCGATGTACGCAAGGATACCAGTGAGCATGTCAAACATTTTTGCATATTATGTAGAGAAATTGTTAAATATATATATTGCCATAGTTAATTTACTTATATGTCAAGTATTATTCTTAAACACATTTTAGTGAAGATATTTTAACTCATAAATAAATTTCCTTTTGAGAGAGATTTTTCACACTAGAAAAAGAAATTTAATTGTCTAACACCGTGTATATAAACAAATAACAAACCATACTAGTTTTATTTAACATTAAGTGAATGTTTTATTCCATTTTCACAAAATATATAATACTTTCATTCAATATAAAAAGCTAGTTTAAGTAAAGTACGCGATAAAGAGCGAGTCGTATGTTCCACTTAGTAAAGTGTGCAATAAGGGGTGCAATTGTACACTTTAAGAGAATTCAGACACCATCAAAAATCACTTCCGGCCTTTAAGCCGACGCCATTGCAACTTTAAAGTGCATATGACCTCCAAGGGCCCTTAGACGTTCTATTCAGACACGGCCTAAATCTTTTACCAATATTTTGTTTAACTTATTTTATAGTTTAACTTAAAGGAAGTGTTTTTTTAGCAGTGCATCTTACTACCCATTCTGATTATACGCTATGTACTCAATTGCATTAATGGTTGTAGGGATAAAGATGGTTATATGTAGAGGCAGTGTCACCTCATTTGCGTGGAGGAATAGGGGAAAACCATTTTGGAAAAACCATCCCCAGCATACCACCCAACCTAAATTCGAAATTTTGATATCCCCGTCATTGACCGTCTAGTCTACTGTTAGAGTATCTTGTTTAAAGGAAGTTAAGATTGGTTCTGATACCATTCTAATTAAATATATTTACAGTGTAAAGTAACTTTAATAAACTACCGCCTGTGAGCTCGATGTGTGCGCTTAATTCTGACAAGAAATGTTTGGTTTAAATCCGAAACCGGTAGCGGGGGTAGTTATCCACATTGTAACTGTCAAAGTGATTTTATCACTCTATTTACGTACAAATATTATACTAATTTTTCTCAAAAATTCCATGAGTATGCACTTAAATTAAAAATACTCTTTTTTTTGCGACTAAAAAAAACATTTTAGAAACACCAAATTAATATTAACTAAAACAAAACTATATTTTTAATGTGATACTTGTGGATTTAATAAATAGAATCTACCGTATTTGCATGGTAACATAAGGAGACTATCACAACACCGCATCACTTTCAAGAACCATTACACTAGAGGGACTAGACCACATTTTATATTCACTTTATATGAAACTGGCCCTAAGGCCGTATCCGAATAGTCTACTTATGCAGCGTCGCGTTGGCTCGTGGCTTTGATAGCTGCCTTGGCAATCACGTGACCAAGTGTATAGTTGTCCGAATAGTCGCGGACTAGACCGATTCAGTCTTCCCGAGGTCCCATGGAGGGTGGCCTGGTGGTCTAGGGGTAAGATGTCAGACTTCTATGCTGGCGGCCGGGGTTCAATCCTCGGTCCCGGCAAAGATTTATCTGATTACCAAAACCTTCCTTCACCTCTGACAAGACATCTTGTGAATGTGAGGAATGCCAGGCCTCCACCGTGGTTCGGATTCCACGTTAAACTGTAGGTCCATCATTTCATCTCACAATCACCCTACCATTACACCTTAGCGTAAGTGCGTATAACCCGAACGGGTAGTAAGACGCGGTGCTAATAATAATAATAATAATAATAATAACCATGGATACGGAAAGCTACGAGCCATGCGGTTTTCTTGCGGCGTTGATGCTGTGTTTGACTGGCAATTGTTTTAGTATTATCGTTTCGTCTGCTAGAGCACCGACTTACACAAATATTTTGTTTTCATTAGAGCTAATAGATGGCTTTTACATAGTTTCTAAGTTATTCGGTAGGAAGCAGCACTGTAGGCCCAAGTGTGTTGCCGTTCGAATAGTTTGATGCAGTCTTCACTATGAAAACCGCAAGAAGTGTAAAATTATGAAGACTGCATCAAGTCTGTATCAAGTCAAGTGTACTTGAATATTCGGATACAACCCAAGTGTCTTCAAATTGGTATACACTTCGTTTACCCCTAAAGTTAGAAGTCTTACCTTTACGATTACAGTAAGACCTAATTTTATATGCTACACCATAGTGGAAACTATCAAGGCTAGCTGGCTACATTTCAGCATAAGCGGAGTGTACATTTTTACAATACAATTAAGCGTTTTATTAAAATAAAAGTCTATTGGAAATAAATAAATATTAAATCACAGGTTGTATAGTAATTTAATTGAAAACATTTATTTTTCTTTCTTTTGTCAGTGTTTTCTACAACCTTCTGATTTTATTTTTTCGCGACCACTGGAGGAGTCACGACCCACAGTTTAAAAACTGTAGTCTAAACTCTAGATCTAGTGTTTATCAACTTATTTTTGTTGTGGCACACTATTATTTGTTGTGAGTGTTCGCGGCACACCGAACGTGGACGTTGGTAGCACAGGGAATACGTGCTTGTGTGTTTCCTCTGTGCGACCACGAATTGAACTTTAGCGTAAGAAACAGTAATGTTTCATTAGCTACTCAATCATTTTATTGTATACCATTAAATTCTATGGAGATTAACAAATATATTAAGACTTTCGAACATTTCACTTATTTATTAAAAACATATTGAATGAAACTCTCTTCGGTGGCTGTATGGTCTAAGGCGTTACTCTCTATCGGGTGTACTGAGGGTAGAACCATTTGAGTAATTAGTAAGCGTATCACCCACACGGGTAGTACGACGAGGTGTTATTGAGTGTGTATATATATAAGGAAACTACTTTTAATTATTATTTCAACAACAGTAACATGACGTCGATAATTTCGTGGCACACCCTCTGAGACTCACTGCTCTAGATCCATGATAAATGCCGTATAGTGTTTAGTTAAGTGGATGGACAAGAACAAAGAAAGGTGTGTGTCAGCTGGTTTAGTTTTATGAAATGAAAGGTCAAGGGAAAGCCACATTATACACTTTTACAAGCCAACAACCTATAGATCAAACCCCATAAGGACCCCAGCAAATAATAATAATAATAATAATAATAATAATAAAATCATTTAAATATGACAGCAACCTATTAACCATAATATAAAATGCATTAGAAAGGTCTAGTGATTATATAACAGATGCCAACATTAACTCATTTTAAATATGACAGAGACCTCTTTTAGCAATAATATGAAGTGGATTAGAAAGGTCTAGTGATTGTCTAACAGATGGCAGCACTAGTTCAATTTGAGTTAAAAATGGACGTTCCCTCTTTTCCTTCTGTACCCTTCAAATATTAACAGAGTTAGTGTTCTGATAGTAGGTTGAAAAGAAAAGAGTACATGTAGGTGGATAAAAATAATTAGTATTCAACAAATATATCATAACAATAACAATTTTAAAAAAAAATTCTTTGGTGGGCGTGTAACTTGGTAAAGGTTAGGGTTCATATAATACCAAGTTACTCTTAGTTATAGTGAGACTTCCTTATGATTATTATTATTATTATTATTATTATTATTATTATTATTATTAATAGTACCGCGTCTTACTACCCATCCGGGTTATACGCACTTACGCTAATGTGTAATGGTAGGGTGATTGTGAGATGAAATGGAAGACTTACAGTTTAACGTGGAATACGAACCACGGTGGAGGCCTGGCATTCCACACATTCTTAAGATGTATTATCTGAAGGGAAGGAAGGGTTTGGTAATCAGATATATCTATGCCGGGACCGAGGATTGAACCCCGGCCGCCAGCACAGAAGTCTGACACCTTACCCCTAGACCGCCAGGTCACCTTTCCTTATGATCAGAGCCCTGTGTCTGTGGAGATCGCGATAATTCGCGAATGTTAGATATGGCATTTTTTCTTTCAGATGTTCACATTTCAGGTTACCCTGATTGCAAATATATGCTCAGAATTGTCGCGATAATTCGCGAAATTGGCGTTTTAGCGCGATATTCGCGATTTTAAATGATGTCCGCGATAATCGCGATTTAGTCGCGACTTTCGGCATTCACGCTAATATTTTGGGACATTGAAAATAAAAATTGGAAGTTTTGATGGAAGAGAGTGATGGCATCGAAAGTTTAAAAATTAAGAATGTTCTTCTAGGGCTGAAGACAGACAATATGTTCAGTGACTTCGCAACAAAGTGTTTGCAAGCGTTGTGGCTGCCGATTTCAAATGCAGATTC
>CABFVX010006115.1:5761-29283 GCA_902151425.1 Timema shepardi
GGGGGGGGGGGGGCGGTGAACCAGTGTTTTTCCCAACTCCAAGCATTTCGAAATTAGAAAAATTCCCAAGTAGCAAGCAAAAGAGAATACAAGAATGGCAATGTTAGAATTTTATTTAAATTTGGGGTGATAATCAAGCCTTGAACCAAGCTTTTAGGCAACTGTATTTTTAAATGTATTTGTTCATATTGGAGTTTTAAAGCTACAAAGCTTTTTCAGTGCTTAGGGAAATAACTTGAATTATTATTTATTTCAATTTACCTGCATCTTAGCTAAATTAATATCCATCTGATCTTAAATATATTTATTTATATTTTTTCAAATCGTGTATTATAGATTAAAAAAGGTAACGAACATTATTACAGCGGTTTTCAACATTTTGTAGTTTATGACCAAATCGTTCAAATCCTAGTTTTTAAGTTTTTTCACTGTGTGTTACTACCAGCCCGGACTATTTACAGTTAACTACATCAGTGGGATAGGTAAAATTTAGAGGAAAAGTACCCTTATTTGCTTGCAGGGATATTAGGATAAACTACCCCTGGCCAGAATTAAAATCCTTACTTCACCTCCACTAACAAACCAAACCAAAAGAGCGTGACATTAAGCCCGCATGTCCACTAATGCTTGTTTTAATTATTATAAATGGCTTATAATTATGATTATATGCTACTAATATGTATTAAAATATAATCAACAAGTCCGGGGTTAGGAGATGATTTTATATTATGCTAGCAGCATTACAAGACTGCAACAGTAAACAAGTCAGCAACAAGCTATCAGAATGGAATATCCAAAAGGAACCTAAGCAGCAACTAGGATAATTTTAGCACTTTAGCACTTCAACAACTTATATTTCTATTAGAATTACGCATCTTCCTATAATCATTAAAATCCTTGAAAGAGTAAATATAAAGCTAAAACTTCTATATTGTGACACCACCCAAAACACGCTGTGACCCCCAGGTTGGAAACCGCTGCTTTATTATAACACATTTGGAAGCAATATTTTGACTAGTTAACTCCCTGAGATGTGGAACTCACTCGTCACTTTATCAAAAAATTAGCAATTTGGCCATGTTTATTTAGAAACATTTTCAACTGTAAAATAAAGGAATAAAAATTGGAATCTATCTATATTTCTACAGTATTTTAATTCCTGTCTACCAATGTCCTGCTTCAGAACCTCATTGAAGTTGCCCTAAGATTTTAATACTGGTACGTCAATAAAATATTCAAAATATATTGTAATTTAGCGAATGAGGGTGAAGGGGATTCTCCTGAAATTTTATTAAACAACTTATGGCAAATTCGAAATCAGCACTCTAAACAACATGGTTATACGAAATTTCATGCAAATCGAACACTAAATAACGAATTTAAAAATGTATCCCAAATTTGAAAATGTTAAAGGGTGAAAAAATAACTTATTTTTTGTTTAATGTAGTCTACTTAATCAAATGAAAAATTATAAGAGTTGTAACAACGCAACACAGCCTTATTACTCCTCTTACTTCATTGGTGCTTTGAGCCTATTTAAATTGCTTTCATTAAAGCTTATTTTAATCAAAAATGATATAAGATACATCAGTTCAATTCAAACTATTATAGATATGTGCTAGAAAAATTAGTGTGTATTTCAGTCCAATTCAAACTAGTATGGACACTTGCTAGAAAAAAATTGTGTGTACTGTATTTCATAAGTCAAACACTAACACTAACCTCAATGTCCTCATTTCATCAGTCAGAGCTTTCTATTAGAAAACAATAAAATGTTGCGTAACATTCACTGCATTTATGCTTTCAAAATTTAATAAAGCCCTAGTTAAGGCATTGGTGTACAGCATATGATAATTTGAATTATAAAACTGTGGTAGCTTAGCAGCCACGAAAGTCACAACTAAAAACACCAAACTATAAATAAAACATTGGCTGACAATGCTGCCACTTCAAACCTTGCTAGCTGAGTGAAATTTTGCTACCGGGAAGCTCATGTTCACTTATGATTCGTTTTCACACCGCATTCGGCATACACTCACCAGCCATTGTCTCTGCCTACTGACAACGGCGCTACTAGACTATTTTGATTAACTAAGCGTTCTAAAATTTACTACAGAAGGAATCTCCTTTCAATGTTTTATGATTTTTGAAGTTGGAATTTTTTGTAGAGTAGGGATTAACAGTTGGAAGTTTTTAAATTTGGCTGTACAAGTCTGTGGTTAAGGACTTTCATAATAGAAAGTAATGGGGTACAGAATAAGCTTAGAATTTCCCAACTCCAGATCTCAAATCTCACAAAATTCCCAACTTTCAAGCTTTTAACCAACATTGGGGGAGGGGGGTGACACCCCGGCCCCCACCCCCACCCCTCCCGGCGTCACGCCGCTGGTTTAAGATTCAACTCAGAAACAGTTCAGTATAATTTAATCACATGCTCATTGTTTAGTAATGATTCAGGATTCTTAATGCGTCTGGGGTGACCTGGCGGTCTAGGGGTAAGGTGTCAGACTTCTATGCTGGCGGCCGGGGTTCAATCCCCGGTACCGGCATAGATTTATCTGATTACCAAACCCTTCCTTCACCTCTGACAAGACATCTTGTGAATGTGGGGAATGCCAAACCTCCACCGTGGTTCGGATTCCACGTTAAACTATAGGTCCTCCATTTCATCTCACAATCACCCTACCATTACACATTAGCGTAGGTGCGTATAACCCGAACGGGTAGTAAGACGCGGTGCTAATAATAATAATAATAATAATAATTAATGCGTCTGCTTAACCAATAATTGAAAGACGGATTAACGATGTAGTCTAAGTATCTAAAATGTTAATGGTCAATAAAAATAAATGCACCAGCAATCCCCAAGAATATGGAGAGATACACAATAGAAAAAACTTCTTGCATTTCACCTTAGCTGAGTATCGAACGCAAATTTGAAACTTCCCGATTCAAACTACTTCACGTTGACGCTGAGCTAACTCTTCTGATAAAATACGGTAACGTGTGATGGTTTAAAATGCCAGTGCTGAGGGGCTGAAATAAGAGACAGCAAGACACGCATGGCTATTATCTTGCTAACACACCTGCTGTGGCCATTTAGCTGTGCTGGCGAGAAAACGTGAGACTAGTTCTTGGAGTAGATCAGGTGCCCCTGTGGTTGGGTCAACCTGTCTGTGGCCCAGGGGACCTTGAATAGACCCGATAAGGTACCTCCTATTTTGCTCGAGCTGGTTTCCTTATTAAAATGAGATGCCAAGAAATAAGTGCCAATACACTATCATTTATTCTGTAGGCCTACTCAACGTGTTTCAGCTGATGAGCTTAATTTTCTAATTAAGTTTTATTATAATTTGACTTAAGGCAAATTTTAAAAACTATAAATGCATATTATTATAACATAGCAATTTGTTTAAATATATCAGCTGTCTTTTTTTTTAAATATTACAGAGATTATATGTTTCATAAGAAAACTTGAGTGTCCATAAGAAAAATATGTTGGTGTTTTTATGTCGAATTTGGTGTTTAGATAACAATATTTCAAACCGTTATGCGAAATCAATGTTCATTACACTATTTTAAAAACATATAATTTCAAGAATAATTGCATATGGTTTTATAATATATATACGTTTTTAATATCCAGGAGTTTGGTTTCTTAAACTACACTAGTCTCTTATTTATAGCAATCATCTTTGAACATCCTTCAAACGTTTACAATAATAAGGTAGCATAAATAATAGGCTTTTTTTTTAAAACCAATTTCAAAAATTCTACTTGCAAACTGCAGGTTACTTTTTAACAGACAAATTTGGTGGGCTCTTTCGCTTTAGCTCACAGAAACTCTCATGTGTTGATATAATCAGCCTGTTCAGAAAGTTCACGTTATATACCTCAATAAATAAATATAAAATAATATATATTAGATTTATTAAATTGAAAATTATTTAGAAATTTGATGATATTCATAAATTCAATTTAAAATTCTGGTATAACGCTCTAATTATATTTTGAATTAAAAAACACTGGATAATACGAATAAATATGTTATTTTAAAATCAGGTTAAAAATTATATATCTACAACGTGCAGTACGTTTACGTAAAATGTTGGTTTAGATTGTAACGCCTATCAGTGGACGGGAATGATCTCAATTAGTTATGTGGTAAGCAAATATTTGTCAGCACAATCGCAAGATTATCCTTAATACAACACTTATTCATTCTAAAGCTTAATTGGTGCTCGCATTTAGTATGAAAGCAAAAACCGGTTCATAAATACGTGTTTTCATAAACAGGTGTTTTTTAAACATAAGTTACTTGTATTTTTCTTTTATGCCTTGATTATAAAATTTATGTGAAGTATTTAATTAAAATGTGTTCTCAATATTTTTAAAGATTCCTCTATCATCCTTATCAGGAAAAAAGAGTATTAAATCATTATACTATAAAGTTGTGGATAAATTATGAAAATAATTTAGGATATGTATATAAATTTATTTGTATGACAACTCAGTGATAAACAAAGAAAGTACTGAGGTTCTTTCATACAGCCATACTAAGCTGACATTTTATTTTTCATACCACCTCAAAAGATACTTTCCCTTCTCCATTAAAACAGGTAAATTTCCTCTCAATTCTTCCTTCACCACTCCATCCCCATTAGTTGTAAATATGCGGATAGCCCAGACGAGTTGTAAGACTAGGTGCGCAAAAAAAGTTAAAAAATTAATTCAGATCGGGGAATGCCTGGAGTGAGGCAATAGAATTATCAACCAACCTCGTTATAATAAATAATAACACAACACGTAAACAGAGCCGCCCATAACAGACGTGGGGCCCTGGGCAAACTTCGTTTGTGGTGCCCCCAGTTATCTGCCTCAACCCTCCTTCTCCCATTCTTTTAACTTAATGTTTGTTTGATAGAAGCCGTATTTTTATACATATAAGGGTTGATTTCTCTCCAACCCTAGGTTTGATTTTCTTCCCCTACGAATTTGATCTAGATAAAACATACTAAGAACAACTGTGGCAAGCTTGAATTAAATCTGTGAATTCATTCAAACTTTATCGTGAGAAATATCCACCATAAAGAGAGAAAATTCCAATCTTTAAGGTAAGGCGCCACAGCCACCGGACTGGACTTGACTTGACATGACTGGACTTTACTTGACATGACTGGACTAATGCGGATATGCGCCACAGCGAACAGACTTGAGTTGACTGTGTAGTCTAAAACATCTCAGTTTATTCTGCATTTCTCTCAGCATAATATGAATTCCAGCCAGGTCTCCACCGTGGTTCGGATTCCACGTTAAACTGTAGGTCCTCCATTTCATCTCACAATCACCCTACCATTACACATTAGCGTAAGTGCGTATAACCCGAACGGGTAGTAAGACGCGGTGCTAATAATAATAATATGAATTCCAGGCAAAAGTTATTGGATTTAAGTTCTGAATCCGATTCAGATGAAGATTTTTTGAATTGTTGTGCATTATTGCTATCGAAAAAGAAGAGAACTGGACTGTCTCTATAAGTTGCTCTTCCAAAGACATTTTAAAACTGTTTTAATAATATTAGAATGTTTTAAAAATTGAGTTTTATTATTCGAGAGCTTATTTTTTTAAAGAATATATATATATACACTTTAGATAGAATTGTAAATACGAGTGCCTTAGATTTGTACTTTTAATACAATTTTAAATATGAACATGCTAGACGTAGAGTATGTAAACAACTGCTCACGTGCTGGAGATAGTGTTGTTACGAGTGGTGGGGGAAACAGACTCAAGTTAGTTTTCCAATTGGGACCGTACACGACCTGACTCCGGTCGGCAGATTATGTCAAGTCCAGTCGATTCTGGTCGCAGTGGCGCCTAGACCATAAAGAAACATTATATGGAAAATCACACTGGACTCAAGTCAAGTCAAGTCAAGTAAAGTCCAGTCCGGTGGCTGTAGCGCCGCAGCTTTAGAGCTAAAACGAACACCTCACTTCACTTTTTCAATAAAACAATCCACATGGCTATGCTTTATTTGTTTTTACACTCACAATGTTTGATAGATCACCTATAAAGAAACCTACTACACGAGTGCGCAAGTAAATATTTATTACAGCTTATTTCTTCTCTCTGTCGTCCAGACAAGCGCAGCCCCCCCCTCCCGCTCCCCTCACCATTTGCACACCCCTAAGATATGTCATCTACGTAACTATACAAAATCGTAGTAAAAATAAATTAAGAATAAAGCTTCTCACTTAGCACTTGATGAACCACTTATTTAAATTTGTTACACAATCATAAAGAGAAAGAATTAAAAAGATTACAACTAATATTTAATAATAATACACCAAGGTTTGTTGAGTTTTATGACAAATATGGAAGGATTTCAATTTTGAGCGTCAGCATCACTGGGCACAGAGCGCAGGTCGAAGTATTAATAATAATATTTAGCACCGCGTCTTACTACCCGTTCGGGTTATACGCTTTAAGTACTAATTACGCTAATGGATTAGGAATTGGGAAGGTTGAATTAGAGGAAGTGAACCAGTATTTGCGTGGAGGGAGAGTGGAAAACCATTTAGGAAAAATCACCCCCAGTTCACCCGACCGAGATTCGAACCTCAATCTCCCCGTCCTCAGCAGTCGAGCTTAACATGACAAGCGCGTTAGCCAACTACGCCACCGAGGCGGGTCACGTCGAAGTAATCTCCTAAGTTGTTAATTAATGGTGAGTTATTATTCCTGATTCCTATTTCGTATTGTAATAATAATATCATACACAATTTTATTTTATTTTAATTAATGATTATTTTTGAGCTCCCCAAATAATTATTATAGCACATGATTTTACAAAGCGTATTTTGAGTGGCCCAAAATATCTGAACACTGTTTTAGCTTATCTAGCAGCAATACTATATAACATTTTAGAAAACATTCTAATTTGATCTTTCGTAAGGAGCGAATACTATAATTTAAGGATAAGACTTAGGTATTATTCTAATTTAATAAATGCAAGTATGAATTAAATTGGTTAGCTAACCTTTAAAATATTGTATATAAATCACATTACAATTTGCCCCTATAAGAAGTTAGCATAGTTTGGTAATATCAGTTTACACTGGTAGCGTTGTTGTTATATGAGTCAAATACATACAAATTAACAGCAAGACATAACAACTATGAACTGACAAGCATTCACAGAGGAATTCAGAGTCAAAACATCTTCACAATACAGACAGTTTAAAAAAAAGTTAAAACATGGACAATTTAAAATACCAAGCTAAATATATATTACACCATATGAAGAGTTGGTTAGTTTAAAATGTTTTAGTGACCAAGTAATTTACATAAAAGTTTGTTTTGAGTTTTTAATACCATCTAAGTCTTATTTGTGTTTTTTTTTATCCCTGTACTTCTTCCAATTTTCCGATGTGAGCTGGAGTTTACCGGAACTTCATTAACCCAACATGTTTCGGTACTGTGAATGGCGTACCCAACATCTATAGGTCGTTAC
This sequence comes from Timema shepardi, assembly GCA_902151425.1. Classification (NCBI taxonomy): domain Eukaryota; kingdom Metazoa; phylum Arthropoda; class Insecta; order Phasmatodea; family Timematidae; genus Timema; species Timema shepardi. The sequence continues at coordinate 13,278 of CABFVX010006115.1, forward strand.
AACACGTCGTGTTTCTGCACATAACGACTTCCATGAATATGGTACGCCATTCACAGTACCGAAACATGTCGGTTTAATGAAGTTCCGTTAAACTCCAGCTCACACCGGAAAACTGGAAGGCGTACAGAGATTAAAAAAAACACAGATAAGACTTCGATAATATAAAAAAACTCAAAACCAACTTTTATGTAAATTACTTGGTCACTAAAACTTTTTAAGCTAATCAACTTTTCATATACTCGTATGGTGTAATATATTTTAACTTTTTTTTAATGTTTGCATTGTGAAGATGTTTTGACTCTGAATTCCACTGTGAATGCTTGTCAGTTCATAGTTGTTATGTCCTGGTGTTAATTTGTATATATTTAACTCAAATCACAACCAGTGGTGACTCCTCCTTAAGTGCGCAGGTGCAAGTGCACCACTTATAATTTCACACAAAATAGTATTTAATATTATTTTATTTTAATAATAACATTTCATAATGAATCAATTTTTTTAGAATATATTTCTTAAAATTAGTTATGCTCTTGCGTGTTTCATTCTATTTACTATTCCGCTTGTTTTTCTGACTGTTAGCGCTGTCCTAGTACTTCTACTAAATTTCAGGGCGTGCAACAAACTGAGCATGCGCATCGAGAAGAAGAGAGGTTGTTGATCTTGCAAGTTAGTTTTAAAGTGGACCTTTAACAAATAGCCTAGTGCGCAGCTTGATAGCGAACTAAGCGATTTGTTTTGATCAACTAAAGAGTTAATACGAGTTATAATGTTTTTTAAAGTGTGGTTTTTCTATTTCAATCTGAACACAATTAATTAAGTACAATAATTATGTAAATAGTAGTGAATTAGTTCATAATAATTTACTGTTTTAGTGCTTATTTTAAATATCAAAATTAATTTTGCGCAAAACATTAATCATAAAAAAAACTTGGTTTATGTAAATGGTTGTTATTTTTTTTGTTAACGAGTTCAAGTTAGTGGGTTTTTTTAAATATCGAAATGCATTCTGTGCAAAACATTTTGCAAAAAAAATTCTTTGTATACTCAAGAAGAAAAATTAGAAATTAAAAAACATGGTAGATCTACACCAAATATTGTTCTAGAAAAATTAACAAAAACTAAAAATCGAGAGTTTACTAGAAAATTCAACGTAGAAATTTACAAAAAGCATCCTTGGCTATGTGGCTGTAATGGAAAAAAAATGCATTGTTCTGCTTTCCGTGTTTACTCTTTGGTGGTGACTTATCTTGGACGAATTTAGGTTATTGCTGATTTGAACCGTTTAAGTGAGCGAATTAAAAATCATGAAATATAATTGTTACACAAGAACAATTCTTTAGATTTGGCTGTACTTGGCAAGACCATCATACGATCACAGTTAGATTCTGGTTACAGAAGAGCTATCGAGCTCCACAATAAAAAAAGTGTCTAACAACAGGTATGTTTAAAATATTATCCTAAACTGTATTCGATTCTGTGGCCCTTTCGAACTGGCCCTTAGAGGTCATGACGAAACTGATTCATCTTCTAACGCTGGAATAGTTGGATGATGCTTTGAAAGGGCATTTAGAAAAGTCTACAGTTTTTAAAGGCACCTCTAGTTCAATTAAGAATAAAATACTTCAATGCATACTGGATATTTGTCATGGAGAAATTTCAAAAGAAATTAATAATGCTAGTTTTTTAGCTGTTATAGCTGACGAAACAACTGATATCTCAGCTACTTTTTAAATGGTTATAATTTACCGGTATATAGTAAACGGAAAACCAGTGGAAAGATTTTGGAACTATGTAAGCCCCTCATTTCATGACACTGCATCTTTGTCAAATGGTCTCTCAGAGGAAATAGATCAACTTGTAGAGAAAGAGCCTCATAAGTTAATAGCTCAAGCATATGATGGTGCTTCAGCTATGAGTGGATCTCTCAATGGTGTTCAGGCTAAAATAAAGCAGAGCTGTCTTAACGCTGCTAATGTTCACTGTCATGCACATCAACTAAATTTAATAATGTAAAATGCAGCTTCATTTAATCGTAATGTCCGTATATTTTTCGCCAGTTTAGGAGGATTTTGTAATTTTTATTTTTTTTCTAATTCCCCTCAGAGAACAGTGATTTTAGATGAAGTTGTGAATAAACGTTTACCACGATCAGCACCTACAAGATGGAACTTTCATTTTCAAACAGAAAACACAGTTTGCGAATACAGAGAAGAACTTATCGAGTGATTGGATACAATAGAAACGAGAGATGACATTAAACATATAGCTACAATTGAACAAGCGTCTGGTCTGAAGAGAACATTAGAGGATGATGTTTTTATATTTTGGCTAACTTTTTTTCATAAAATAATGCCTCATATGGATATATTGTATAACCATTTGCAAAAAGAGGAAACTGATACAGCATTTGTAAAAAACAAAATAAATTGTTTCATAGAGGACATTTCCAAAATATGAAATGACAATTATATAACTGACGATCTTGATGAAAATAAAATAAAGTGGAGACGAAATGAGAGCCACACTCGTAATACAGAGGCTAAAGAGGTTTTTGATGTCATCATCTGTCAAGCAAAAGACAGATTCAGCTTTACTGCTCATCTTGTTGCTGCAAATTTGTTTTTGCCAGAAAAGTTTTCTGATTATTTTAAGGTGTTTCCTAATAACTATTTAAAACTCACAATAAATTCACACCTATTTTTAGATGCAAAAAAAACTACGCACAGAGCTAAGTATCATTTATGTCAGGGATGAATATCGAAATATGACTGGCGCCTTAACTCTATTCTCATTTATTTATAAATGAAAACAATTTAAGTGAAATTTTTGAAGAATGCTTAAAACTTTTAAATATTATTATAATAATCCTTATGACAACGGCAGAAGCAGAAAGATGTTTTTCTACACTAAAACGTGTCAAAACATTTTAAAGAAATAGTATGCACCAGGAAAGGTTGTCATCTCTTGTTATGCTGTCTGTAGAGAGAAACTTTATTTTGGACATTTCAGACCTTAACTCTAGAGTCATTGAAAAATTTGAAAAATCTAAAGAAAGAAGAATGAAGTTTTTATTTAAAGTATTTTGAGGCGTTTAAGATTAAATTTTTGGGTGTTTTGTAAATAATGTTTTCATTTATTATGTGATTGTTTTATTCTAAGGTGTTTAATTATTTACCCGCCTCGGTGGCGAAGTTGGCTAACGCGCTTGTCGTGTTGAAGCTCGACTGCTTAGGATGGGGAGATCGAGGTTCGAATCTCGGTCGGGTGAACTGGGGGTTATTTTTCCTAAATGGTTTTCCACTCTCCCTCCACGCAAATGCGGGTTCACTTCCTCTAATTCAACCTTCCAAAGTCCTAATCAATTAAGTAATTAGTACTTAAAGCATATAACCCGAACGGGTAGTAATACGTGGTGCTAAATATTATTATTTAATTATTTATTATTGCGCCAGCAAAGTAAGAGATTGTAATAATGTAGGTGTGTTCAATTATTTTTAATTATTTTTTTAAAATTAATTTTGATTTGTAATGTACTGTAAATAACAGCTCAGAATGTCAGTAATTGACTAAAAATTTGGTATATATTTTTACCGTCAAGACTTCGTAATTGTATAATATGTATTTTTCTTTTAAAAGTCAAATTCTATATTTGTTTCGAAGCTTAACACTCCCGTACTGCTGTGAAATATTAACCCAAGTAAAACGATATGTAAATATACATAGGTACGATATGCTAAAAGTGTATATACCATATTTTAGACTATTTGAATTGTGCACCACCTACTTTTTTGGTCACGAGCTGCCACTGATCTTAACAACGCTACCAATGTAAACAGTTATTACCAAATTATACCAACTTCTTATAGGGGCAAATTATAATGCGATTTATATACAATATTTTAAAGGTTAACTAACCAATTTAATTCATACTTTCATTTGTTACATTACAATAATATCTAAGTCCTAACCTTATTATATGAAATACTATATGTTTAACTGTATTACGTTTATAATAAAAATCTTTAACGTATTAATTTAATAAGGTGAGCATGTGGAGGGGAAGAAAAAGGAAATTTACTATCATATGCCTGGAGAAATGATTAAAGGCCCGCTGACACGGTATTAGTTGACTAATTCAAGTAAATTAATTTGGCTTCGCGTGCACAACTTGCACCATATAAACAGACAAGCAAGCTACTAAAAAACAAGTCCACCTGCAAGTGAAAAATTTGTTCACATTCCAACTTTACTAATGCAAGTAGACAATTCAAAATGGCGGCCACTAAAAAATTGGGTGTGCGGGGGATACTTATATGTGGAATGTTATGAAAAGAATGAGTTTTTGTGGACTTTGAAGCTCCGGATTTATAAAAATAAGAATGCGAGGTATATTGCACTAGAGGATATTGTAAAGTGATATCAGGCGTACATTTTCTCAAGAAGTGTCCAAAATAAAAAGTTACGTAAATATTGCAAATGTACCTTGTGAGAGATATTATTTAATATCGGTAAACAAATATTATAAATAATTTTATCAAACCATTAATTCCTACCAATCAACGTAGCGTGTGTATATTTTTTACATACAATCCCAAAATATAATACAACATTGTAGTACCGTGATTAGTTTCGGCAACATAATATTCGTGTTATCGGCAAGTAAGGTATGAATAGTCAGCGGATTTAACGCGAAATCATCGGCACGCTTTCCAATTTCCGTATTTGACATTTTAACCCATATTTATAAGTTTTAATTAATAATATTCAGCCCATATACTCTAACACTTTGTAGTAATACTTTTGCAACTTGAGTAGATACACAACATAATATTCTTGTCTCATATGGTAGGGTGGGGCTATTTGGGTCATTTCAACTTTAATTTAAGTTTTTACCTATAATATGCTTGCGAAACGTTTTTAACAGGTATTTATATCATTATTCATATCTTATGAACCATACCTAATAATAGTTATTTGAAAAAACTAAGTAGGACATAATCAGTAAAGAATATTATCAAGTGGACATAACAGTTTAGTAAAAACCTGGGGCTATTTGGATCAGGAATGGGGTTATTTGAATCACATATTTATTCTTATATTTTACAATGAGATTAGACAGTTTATTTATTATTTTTTTGTTGAAGGTGTATACTACTAGACGCAAACAAAATGTTTATATGCATTTTCCACACTTAAGCTGTTTTTTCCAAAGACCCCGACACATACTTCATGAAACCACAATTTGCAGGTTTGACACCTAATTCAGTCTCCATTTCCACTTGAATTTTTGGCAAAATAAGTAACTTTACAAAAACCACATGGTGCATTTCCTTCTTCTTCTTCTTCATTGTCAAAAATATTATCGATATTATAGTCTTCATCTGAGTTGCTGGGTGTGGCTAACTCAGATAAAATATGTCTTTTAGGCTTCTTAGAGAATCGGTATTTCAAGGTCATACCAGTATTGGTTTCTTTTTCTAACAGTAAAGATCTTTTCGATTTTACTTTATCAACATTTTCTTGTGTTGTTAGACAGCAGGCTCTTTGTTTTGTCCTCTTTTGTTTGTATGTGTGTGAAGCTTTGACCGATGTTGGTAAGACTTGAGAAAAAGTAATGGTAGATGTTTGTTGTATTTTTGATGGTCCTGCAGTGTCAAATGGAGTTTCCGGTTCTCAATAAAGGTGTGGGAAGGAAGAAATTTTTCTTGAGGCACTTTATCGCAATTGTAAGGCAATATCCCTGTACATTCAATATCTTTGACTGCATTCCCAACAATTGCTCCTTTGATCCAAGACTTAGCAGGCTGCCGAAGGTTAATTTTGTGATTGAGCTTTTTGGGTTTTTGTGAATGAATGAATTAGTTTCTTGATGATGAAAAGCTTTTAGGGGTTTAAAAAATGACCTATCAAGAGGCTGCAGAACTTGCATGGTGTGAGGTGGAAGGCACAATAGCTCTATTTCGTTATGCAAATAAAATTCAAGACACTGAAAAGACTGGTGTGATGAGTAGCCATCTAAAATAAGCTTGCATTTCCCGGAAGATCGTTGTTTTTGAAAATGTTGCAGCCATTTTAGGAACAATTCTTCAATTATATACCCACTCTCTGACATTAGTACTAATGATCTCGATGGCATTCCAATGTTAAATTCCTCTTTCATCCTTTTTCCCTTGAACTTCACGACTGGGAGTATAAAAACCCCACTAGCGCTGCAGCATGCTACAACGGTCACGTTTTCACCTCTCTCTAAGCTTGTTAATAAAACTACCTCTCTCTTCCCCCTTTCTGCTACAATTTTAGATGGTTTTTTGTTCATCGGAAAACCAGTTTCATCCATATTGTAAACAGATTGTGGCTGAACATGGATTCTAAGATCAACTGTGACATCCATTAGTAATTTGTAACATTATTCTACTGCATTTCTATTCATTTCCTCAGCGCGAAATTTTGACAAACCTTCTGGATTTCTTAAGGAGATATCTTGATGTTGTTTCATGAAAGAAATAAACAGATCCTCGCCTGCAGTTTTTGCATAATTATTCCAAGGGGTCTTGATGTTAAAAGACTTAGCAAACTGGAACGCAGCTTTAAGCACAATTTCCGGTGAATGACCAAAACCACGATTACAAAGAACTTTTAATATTTCTACTAGGGCTCTCTCCTGCTCGAAAGATAGGACTGTAGGATGGCCTATTGACTTTTGTATTACAATTGGTTTATCTTGGTAGAGCCCATCAGTTGTTTTAAGTAGTCTAGCCAGCCGAACTATTCTTTGCAGTGTACTGAATGGTACCTTGAAATGTGATGCAGCTCCTCTGACACTCCAGTTTTCGTTAAGTTTACTGTTTAGGGACTGGGTCATTCCCTCTTAGGACCATTGTTGGTATCTATTATTTTTTGTATTCTCGAACCATCTAGAATCATATTTTAAAACTAAATCAAAACACTAAAATAACTTAAATAATTTTAACAGTTTAAGTTATATTGTATTTAAATATTGTAAAAACGGTTAAGATGTTAATATACTAGGACTTAACCTCACGAAGATTAAGTATTACTAAATAACAATTAACTGTTAATACATACAAACACAGCATCACTAAACCAAACCGAGAAACACCGTTCCATCAACTAAACTTTCAATCAACTGTCTGAGGTGGTCCGGCAGAATACTGAAACCATTTTTAGCCCTCTACCCCTCCCTTCAAGATTACCGTTATAGGGTTAGCTAGTTAGGACAGTGTTTAACAGGGCTGTCCAATCTACAACTTACAACTATAGCACATCTAGGTATTGTAAACGAGACAAATAATAAACCAGCGCTATTCTTCAAGCTTTGAGTACCAGTTAGAAATAATGTGTAGTAGTTAATATGTTTAGTTTGTTTTTAAGATTGAATTAAAAAGTTTTTATTTTCAAATCCAACAACGACGATAATTTGACAGCCTATAAGCTCACTCTACGAAGTGTCAAAAAGCGATAAATAATTAATGGTATATTCTAAAAATAAATAAAAACGCAAGAAAATAATTATCCAAATAGCCCCTTAAAAAGTGATTCAAATAGCCCCGGAAGCAAAATATTTTTCAATATAAAATAACTCTATTGTTTTCCAATAGAATACGCTCAAACCTCTTGGTGATGAGCCCAGAAGAATAAGCTAAAGGTTAAAAAAAAATTACTTCGAAATAAACAACTATAAGAGGGTAAGACCTTACAACGCAAAGACAATTATTTACATCACTAGGAAAAGTATGTCAATCTCACTTCTATTTATCTTGTAGAACATTTTTTTTCAGCTATTTAAACGTTTTAAAATTATAATTTTTTCACACCAATTTACAGCCAGTTGATCACTCCATAAATTAGAAGAACTAAACATAAAAAAATATGTGCAGAATACCTGCGTACTAGCTTGAATCCTTATTGTGATTCAAATAGCCCCTTGATCCAAATAGCCCCACCCTACCATAGTAAACCAGATAGTTTATATCCGAAGCAATCTGCAAATTAATTTATTACTATTTTTAAAGAATATTTTAAGCCTAGATAGTTAGAATTTAACAAGATATTTTGTTATTAGTATACTAACATTTAAAACAGGGTTGAAAAAACCGGGTAGGCCTATTTAAAAAAATGCCCGACCGAGCTTTGTTGTAATGGGACCAGTGGCGGCTCGTGTGTAGGCAACGCGGAACTGCAGCACCCCCTCTTTCCACTTGATATTATCAATAACATTTAATATAATGAGTCATTTTTATTTAATTCTTTATTTATTTTTGTAGTACAATATATATTCCTTAAGCTTAATGTCAGTATATTAGTACGCAGTGCGCATGCGCACATAGGAGGGGAGTGGGGAGGAAGGCGGGACTGCTATGTAGAGAGAGCACTGTTGCTCTCGCAGTGCCGGCTCTGGCGTGATGGTGTAAGGAAGATTTTTTTACTCGGCACGTGTTGTGCTTAAAAACCGTGTACCATATTCTTGAATGTGATAAAGTGTAGAAGAGTGTAGAATTAGATTATTATTTTTCTTTCAGATATTTTATTTTATTCATTTTTTTTCGGTTCTTTAATTTAACAAAAAGATTAAATACGCTTGCAGTACTTTCAATGGAGAAAAATCTCCTCAATTGTTATCCAGAGATCAAGGAGAAAATTATTAAACTTTTTGCGCAAATTAAAACAAGAAGAATGGATTACGTTTTTAAATTAATAAATCAAGCTTGAACTGTAACAATTTAAGTTAAAGTAAGTAAAAAAGTGTTTTTTTTTGTTAAGATTTTATCAAGTTCCTGAATAAATTTTCTTTTTGTCCATGTTTTTTTTTCCTTTTACACAGTTTTAAAACAAAGGATGAAAAATTTCTGGAGCAGCAACCCCACTAATTTTAGCTACAGGCCGCCACTGACTGGGAAAATAATTTTATAAAGGCTTCACAATATTGGAATAAATTATTTGTCTCGTCACTTCTAAAATGATCGTGGCAACGCTGTAAATGAAAGACCCTTGTGAATTAAATTGCTAAACGGTACAAGTAGTTCCCGGTATTCTTACACAAGTAGCGTTACACTAAGGTTACCAAACTATTTCAAATTGTAATTTAATAAATAAGCTTTTAAAGCTTACTATTAAACTAATACATTTTAAATAAATAGCTAAAACAAGGAGAAAAATATTATCTAGCCTTGTGATTTCTTCTTTTTCCAACATTAATACTTGCATCCATATTAATCTTGTTAAAGTAGTTATTCATTAAAAAAAATAATGGAACACTAAATAAAAATTCTAATCTAAGAAGATTGAAGAAAAATAGTTCTGCTTTATATAGTAGAATACAATTTTGAATATTTAACATAACAAAGTCATTGTAAGCAAAATAGTGCGAGGCTGAAAATGTGACAGTTTTCATTGCATAGTTTAATTAGTATGATAAGTAAAAGTTATACAGAGTCTTCGTTTTAGACAATATAAATCCCTTTTCAATGTTGAAAATCGATATCAAATCCATAGAACGGTTTTGTCACAAACTTTTATTTTGTAATATCATGTTTTTATGGGTGAACAAGTGTTGACCGGCCTCTTAAAATGAGGTGAAACTGATTATTTAAAAAAAGGCTGTCACATAACACTTTTCGTTTTGTTAAAAAATTGGACTTAGGGACAAAAGAATAATTAATAAATTACGCCCTAAGATAATATTATGTCACCAACTAAGTGTAATTAGATTCGAATCAAAGGATTATTTTCCCCCTCTAAAGAGTTTGCCAAATTTTGACACACTTGATAAGATTAAAATTTGCCACCACAGGATAAAAATCAAAATAATATTTTTGTTTTAAAGGGAAAGTGTATTTACAGAATTGAGTCGATATCACATCAAATCTGTCGAATTAAATTTGACCAAATTTTGGACACCTAAGTTATATAAAATTTTCATAATATATTATATGATCTATGTGAGTAGTATATTCTTTACAAGTTTTGTCGAAATGGTATAAATTGTTTGTTCATTTTCGCCACCATTCTTCTATAATGTCAATACTTTAGACTAGTTTCTTTCTACACATTGGGTTGTAATATTTGCTTGTCAGAAAAAGGCTCATTAATTACATTTAGGCTATTCAGTGCAGCTAGTAGACTTGTGATACTTTTATAGCTTTAAACTTACACCAAATAATTCATCATTTTACCTTGAATATTCATGCTTCTAAAAAGGCACTCCTAAGGAAGATCAAAAACATGTGTGATTCAATTTTGGTCGATATCTACAAGATATTTGGGATGTTATGAATGAGTGAGACACAGAAATAAGCATTCTTCACGTCAGCTTTTTTCCCTATTAAAAACGAAAAAAATTGTTTGAAACAAACTAACACATTTTTATTTATCATTGTATTTCATTAAAATATCGTCATAGATTATTGATCTCACTTTGATGTAACAATGAATAACTAATGTTACTTTTACCATCTACCATAACTTTACTAGACTCAACACATCTATTAATAAAAATTACCCTAAATACGAGACGAGCCAGAATGACCAGATAGCAGAGCAGTGGCACGCGAAGCTAAAATCTCTTTGTTTGATTCCTGTGAATTGTAATTCTTCAAATTTTTTTGAAACCACACCTTACTACCCGTTTGATTTATAATCATATGAACAAATCTCGCAAACGTATTAGGAATGAGTTGAATTTAAAGGGAGTGTGTCTGCATTTTTGTAGGGAGTAGTGTGTGTGTGTGTGTGTGTGTGTGTGTGTGTGTGTGTGTGTGTGTTTTAAACCATTGAGGAAAAACACAACCTCAATACATCCAACCAGGATTCATCCCCCGATCCTCTTGTTACCGGCAGTCTAGTCTATTGCTAGAGTGACACCTAGACCATTCGATTACCTAAACAGGTTTCGTTGAAGGAACTTCCTTTTGATTTATTCAACGCATGTTATGTCAAAAGAAAAGTTGAAAAACATATGTTTTATAGTCTAAATTTTTTATCACATCTTACTGCCCATTTGGCTAGTGCCCATTATTCAACATTAACTACCCGCTTCGGTGGCCGCGTTGTCTAACGCGCTAATCTTGGGCTGGTTTTTACAAAATGGGTTTCCACTCGGCCTCCATGCAAATGCGGGTACATTTTATCTAATTAATAATTCCTAGTCCCTAACCCATTAGTGTAATTAGTACATAGGCGTATAACCTGAATAGGTAGTAAGACGTGACGCTAAAAAAAGATTAATCAACTAATTAATTTTTTTTATGGTATGTAACAAAGATGTACAGTACAATTTGGTGAGTGACCTGGTGGTCTAGAGGTAAGGTGACTTCTGTGCTGGCGGCCGGGGTTCAATCCTTGGTTCCGGCACAGATTTATCTTATTACCAAACCCTTCCTTCACCTCTGACAAGACATCTTGTGAATGTGGGGAATGCCAGGCCTCCACCATGGTTCGGATTCCACGTTATCTCACAATCACCCTACCATTACACATTAGCGTAAGTGCGTACAACCCGAACGGGTAGTAAGACGTGGTGCTAATAATAATAATACAATTTGGTTAGGTGTAATGTGTAAATTCAAACGTCGAAAAATCCTCTACGTTGGCCGATTGGTCTAGGCGTCACTCTCGTGTTAGTCTGGCCTGCCGATGACTGGGAGATTGGGATTTGAATCCTGGGCGGGTCTACTGAGGGTGTTTTATCTAAATGGTTTCCCACTCTCCTTGCTTACAAATGCGTATAGAGTGCATTTAAAATGCCCCCTTCTTCATCCCTACCAGATTAGTGTAATTATTATATATGCGTATTACCTGAACCGGTAGTAATACGTAGTGATAAAAAAAATCACGAGGGGAACCATATAAACTTGCCGACAAACAACTGGTCAACAAGCTGTAAATAAATTTGGAAGACCAAGTGGGGCAAGTGTTCGACATGACTTGGACCAACTGGTCGACAAGCTCAAGCCAATTCATAAGAGGGAAAAGTGATAGTCAGCAAACTAGTTAAAAAAAATTATATATATATTTTCAAAGATTACGTGTGGGCAAATTGACTGACAAGTTAATACATAGCGAACAAAGTGCTCGACAACGAAATTTTAAACGGGTAAGCACATATAAAATTTCTAAGTAAAGTAATTATTTTGTAAAATATTGTAGAACTCTATTAAATACCCGCTTTGGTGGTCGTCATTATCGCATTATACTGGATTTCCAGTGATAGGAAGATCGGGGCTAGAAGCTCAGTCATATTTACTGAGGTTACCCCGCGCCCCTCCCCCAATTTGTTAACCAACAAGTCCAAAACAGGCCGGCCATTTGACTCAGCTAGACTTCCAAAAATGTGTTTACAATTTGCCGACCAGTGACTTTACTTTGGCACTGCCGTGGAGTCAAAGGTCGTCTGGAGGTTCTTCAAGACGTTGTGGATCTTGGCATGGGTCAACATGTGGGCGTGGGGGAGTTAGCCCACTCGGAGGTCTTGTTGTCTGGCGTAGGGCACCGATGTAGGAGAGAATGAATAAGGGCGGGGGGTGTAGCGAGGGGTCTCAGGTGATAACCGGTGGGACTGAGGGGGAGATTGGGGTTGGGGGAGCATGTACCGTAGGTGATTCGTGGGAGTAGCGGCTGGGGGAAAAGTATATGGTAGTGCGGGAGGGTGAGCGGGGAGGAGTGTGGCTCGGTGAGTCAGGAGAGGTTAATCCCCGAGGTCTGGTAGCCGGGGTGGCTAGCGTGCCGTCTTGGTAGTTAATTGTTAATTGTTGAAGCTCTTGTACGCGGTGGTTCCTAATCTCAATCTCATAAATCAAGTTATATATCAATTCCTTAGATCTAGATTTACAAGTTAGATGATCAGAGCCAAAGTTATACAATTCCTTAAATCTACACAATAAGATGATTATAAACAAATTACACAATACTTAAAACCTACATTCATGGGATAGAGTGGTCATAGTTAACGTTACCCTCTTACATCATACCATCAGGTTTACGGTAGCGGTTGCCTGATACCAAATTTGTCTTTGGGTTGGTGCCGCCCATCCCTGTCCTGGCGTGTTGGTGGGCCTACCCATTTGCTCACTTGGTTGTGACGTTTTTGTACCGTGCACTATTGTCACTAGGCCACGCAATATGTATGAGTGTCACATTCTCCCGCCACACACTACTGTTCCTTTAGCCGCGCACTATTGTTCCTTGACTGTGAAAGTCCTTACTTTTGGGCCCTAGTCTTACTGTGCCCGCGTGTACTGGGGTCGTAGTCTTTCACTCCATCGTTGATCCCTTCAGTTGGAGTTGCACTGGCTGGCAACCTCATCCACGGAGAATGCCAGAGTCGCCACGGGAATAAGTTATTGTCGTGCCTCTTCTTCCGGTCGGGGTGGTTCCACCTTTGGGTACCTTGGCGGGGCTTGACGTAATTGTCCCCTATGCACTTTGCGCAGGTGTCCGTTTAAGTAGTGGACCCAGTACATACTCCTTCTTCTTTCCTGGATTCGGAGTGGACCCTCCCATTTGGGAGCGAAACCGGCGTGAAACCCTTCTGTGTTGTTGGTGAATGGGTAGGTCCGGACTAATACGAGGTCATTTTCCTGGAGAGGCTTGGCTGACTTTCGTGGGAGTTGGGCGTATCTTCGCTGATATTTGGCTTGGCTGGCTAGGGCCTTTCGCTTGTCTCTCCTCAGGTCCTAGCGAAGGGTTCCTATCTTCTGTTGACCTAGGGCTGGGGCTTAAAATCTCCATTATCCTGGTCAGTATAAGGTTCTTTCGAAGAGTAACTCACTGGGAGTCATCCCTGTGGCTTCATTTTTTTGGCAGCGGAGGTTGAAGAGAATCATTGGAAGGTGTTGGTCTCATATTCAGTGATTTTTGGTGAGGCGTAGCCTGAGCCCTTTCTTGATCTTTTAGTTTCTTCGTTCGGTGGGATTGGCTTGTGGGTGGTAGATCAGAGTGGTCCAGGGGTCGACGTCCAATTTCTGGCATGCGTTGACCCATGTCCTTCTGAAGAATTGAGGTCCATTGTCTGACAGGATGTGTCTTGGGTACCCCAACGTGGGAACACTTGTTGATTGAGGGTCCGGATGATCTGGCTGACCTCTGGCAAGGGTAGGGGTTGAGGTTCTACCCATCGAGAGAACATGTCCGTTATTACTAGAATGAATCACTTTCTTCCTTTGCTCAGGGGATATGGTCCCATCAGATCCAGTGCCATTACCTCCCACGGTTGGCGAGGTTGGCGGGGTCGTAGAGGTTCAGTACCTTGATGGCTCCCTGCCTTCTGACAGGTGCATAGCATACAACTGTGGACGTAGTGTTGTACTTCTATCCGGAGGCCTTTCCATGTTTAGCCTCGTTTGATGGCGCGTGTAGTTTCTCCTTCTCCTGAGTGTCCAGCACGGTGGTCATCGTGGTACGTTCATAGGATCCGTTGGTGGGTCGTTTTTGGGACTACAAGTTTCCACGGGTCATCCTTGGTTTCTCTGTACCAGAGGACGTTATCTTCCACGTGGTGCTTCTGTAGGAAGTGGAGATCGTTTTCTTTGCTAGTAACTTTGTTCCTGGTGTTAAGCATCTCCCAGTGATTGATCCACTTTTGGATTTCTGAGTCGTGTCGCTGGTCGTTCTTGACGACGTCATGCAATGGTTCTGTCTCAGTCTTGAGGGCTTGGAGGACTTCTGGTTTACCCTTGGTTGGTTCATGGCCCGGGGGTGGTATTAGGCGAGCCCAGTCTTGTACCTCTTCTCCAGTGTGTTCCTCGTTGGGTTGTCGGGATAAGGCGTCCGGGAGAGTGTTATTTTTCCCTGAGCAATGTTCCAGGGAAAATTTGAACTCTTGCAAAAGTATGGCCCATCGTGTGAACTTTGATCTCTGGTCCTTCGTGGTGTTTGGCCAAGTCAGCGCTTGGTTGTCTGTCCGAAGAATGAAAGGCTTATCTTCAAGATAATGCCAGTAACTTTTTATTGCCCAGACGATGGCGAGACATTCTTGTTTGTTGATGCGTTGAGGGAAAAAAGGCACGAGGAGAGGAGGTGGGCGCGAAAAGGTGACTAAAGAAGATGGTGTGTTGGAGCGGGGCTTTGACGTAAAAATAAAGCTAATGTGGAAATTTTGAGTGGACCGGCGCAGAATCGTGGTTCAGGAGGAAGAAAGGACGACAGTCTTCGCCAATTCGCTGCCATCCTCGTCGGCTACTTAGTAATTCCGAGAGTCTACCGAAAAATCAGGGTGATATTCTACCACACTACTCTCCACCCTACTTCAGCTAATTCTTTTTTCTCAGTTGATCCCGGGTCAAATCACTCTAAAGACACTTCAAAACCTCATCATCCTTCTCCTCTCTTTCTACCAGACCGCTCTATACTTTCAGATTCTCACCGCTAAGTTACCCTCCCTGAAGACCCACGGAGCTCTGGAGCGTGCAAGGCCAGAGTTTTTTATTCCGTTTTTTTATTATGTTAATTTTTGTCATGTTTTTCACCTAAGCTAAGAAAGCTAATTTCCTGTAAAATTTTTGGAGTACCTCATAAGGGTTAGAATTATAATTTACCATGATGTCTGGTAGGCAGGGCAACACTTTATTCTCACCTATATTAAAGGTCTAGGCTATAACCTAGAAAATACTATCATAGGTATTTTTTTATTTTTTTATCATACATCTATTAGTTTTTTTATTGTCACGGCATATTCTTTTATCGGAAACCCCTTACCCCTCACGTGGTTAGTGAGGATCCTGGAGGTTACCGTGTTGGACAGTGACCTGCACGAGCCGTGGAGATCCGCAGCGCCAAATCAGGTGAGAGGTAGAGAAGGGAGGGAACTTTCAAAGTGTAGCCTGATGAAAATAGTTCCTTGCCCAGTTTCAATCCCCCCCAGAGGACAACCTGAAGATTTTTTTTATTATCTTTTTTCTTTTCTTTATTAGTCTCAATACTTGGTTTATTTCATTTAGAGAATTAATTATTACTATATATATATATATATATATATATATATATATATATA